>LBNU01014114.1:125973-143543 GCA_014162995.1 Artemisia annua | reverse complement strand
GAGAATGGACTTAAAACTATAGATCAATTCAAGTATATTAAAGCATGAAGAAAGGTCAGCTAGCTAGGGCTACATTTTCAAAGAGGGAAATTGTCTATGAGTTATAGAGGACTTCTTCACCATTCCTCACCCTATTCGATCTCTATCTTAATAAATGCTACTCGTATTTAATTTCTAGAAGACAAATGGTTAACTCCAGTAGTCGTACGTTCCTCTTTTACGATGCATAGCTCTTACGGTATTTGTTCATTCATGACCTCACATGTATCGGTAGGGAGGAAAATACGGCATCCGTAGTCTTAATTTCTATAACCTTCTTAACTGCAAATCTTAATCATGTTGGACCTTAAATGGTGTTTGTCTAAGCTTATTTGATTGACTTACAAAATTTATTGATAATTTGATAAGTTAATAAGCTTACTTTTTTTGGGCTTATAAGCTTATCTAATTGAGCTAATATGCTTATAAAGCTTATAAGCTCATAACTTATAAAAGGAAAATGATTGTCATGCCTAAATGGCATGACTAATTTTAGGCCTAATCATTTCAACATGTGACAAATGGAGTATGAGGTTTCTCTTTCTTCATGATAGCCTTTGATCATTCCATGTGTAGTGATCTAATTGTTAGGCATAAATTTAGGCATGCCAATTAGGCATGCCAATCACTTCTTCTTATAAAAATGAGCTTAGTATCTTCTCAAATTTTCAATAAGCTTAGACAAACACCCCTAATGCAGTCGTAAGTAAAGTACAACATCTTTTATTTTCTTTATAGTTTACATTTGAAAGGTTTGAGCTGAGCTCTTCTAGATACGGAATGTAGGAAGGGTTGATAAACCCAAAAATGAGGTTATTACACATGTTTAAATCGAAGTGTTTAGATGAAGAAAGAATGTTTTAGACACGTGAAACGATGTGTAGAGCATGTTAAGTTTTTGGTTTTTGATAGATGTTTCATTTATTACTCTTAAACGAATTTCATGTAACTGTGCTGTATGAATACACATTCATCTTTAATATTCGCTAAAATTAGTATAGTGTAGATAAACTACCCAGGAACGAAACTTAGTGAGGACCGGGAGCGGCCACGGCACCCCAACATTTTTAGCCACAACTCCACAAGTATATATTTTTAACCGTTATATTTTGTAGTAGTAGACATTATTAGTGTGAATATTAAATAAAAATGTAAATTAGCCCCCTAAATTTAATACATTACAGTACGACTCTTCTAATCAAACTTGTCAAGTTCCGTCTATTAACTACCCTTATATTAAAGCAAGATATATATCATTACTCATACACTATTGCTTGCACTTGGAACTTCACATATTACCTTATATGTACGATAGGTTTGAAAGTGATTGTTGTCATGCAACTGTGTTAAGGTATGGAATTTTTGTGAATAAGTTTGTTGGCTCAAGTTAACCGGCCAAAAACTCATTTTCAAAGAAAATTTGCATGACTTATATGAAGTGACAGGACTTACACGGATTCATGAACATGGGTCGCTCATTTTATGGTAAACTAGTAAATCCAAATGCATCATCATCGAATGGTTTGATGGTATGATCTTTGATTTTCTCACAAAAAGTAAAGGTTTAAACGTCAGTGTGTATGTTTGGATGGTAAAAAAAGAATGGTCAAAAACGGCCTAGAGATTAACCTGATAAAATTACACACCTCTGAGTAAAAAAAACATGTCCTTATCAGGTAACATGAATACATGGTCCGTTTAGTAAATTACTAAATTGAAATGCATGATTTACGTCTAAATATGGGTGAGATTAATTACAAATAATTGATGTGGGGCCCAAGGTAGAAAATAAGACTGTGAGGATGATACCAGTATGTCGGTCGTTGACGGATTCCTTTTGGGTAACCGTTACGACTTCCTTCTTCTCCGTCGATACAAACAAATTTCTTCTTTTTTCCACTTTTCTTCCATTTTCCCATAAGATTCCACTTGCTTGCTAGCTTCTTACCCTCTTGCACTATTTTTTTTTCTCGTGAAATAATGTTTGTAAAAATATTTTTAATTTGTTTCGTGGTGAATAAATTAGAAAATATATATGCGTTAGAAAACATGCACTCAACTTTTTGGGAACAGCAGATTGCAATATGCAGCGTAACAAGAAGCTAGCTAGGCGCGAAAAAAACGATTACATAGTAGTTGGAAGAGTGTTACAAGGATTTCCAAACCACTCAACTCAATTTAGCGGTAAATTTCCTGTGCCTAGCTATTAGGAAAAATGCACCCAACTTGATGCATTGTAGTACAATGAGGATACGTTACCCGCGTTTCGTTATAGGGTTTTAGTTAGTTCTGATTAGTAATAAAATGTTTTTAAGCACATAAAACCATATTCGTCTTAAACATACTAAAAAGATACTAATAGAAAGAGAAAACAATTCAAGTATATATAGCAAGACTGAACTCAGGATTTAGACAGTTGTATAATTTTTTGAAGCTGCAAAGTTTAACAGTCCGAAGAAGCATTTGCAGAATATTTTCGCATCATACAGCTTTAATATCAACCCCAACAAGGACAAAATAATAATCAATTCAAGGGAGATTTGAACTTGAGTTTTTAAGCAAAAGAACCCAAATATATATGAATACATTAAACCATTACATTAATGAGAGGTATTTTAATTATTTTATATTCTTATTACATAAACTATCACTATAATATTTACGATTCATCATTGGTGGTATATTGTCTCATACTCTCATCAGTTGATCGGTTAAGAAAGTTTTAGAGAAATAGGTCTTGGTTCGGTCACAACTTCGACCACTGAAACATGTGATCATTGCATAAGCATAGAATACAATCATAATAACGTCACCTTGACGAGTTATATAGCTGTTTTTCTTTTTTCTTGGATGCGTAATATATTGTCACTGTATATTTGGTTACCTAATTATTGAAAAGTATGTTTCATTATTTTATTATTCTAGCGACTATGTCAATATATATTCGTTCTAGCTAGTCGGTCCTGGATGTTGTGTATAATTACATGTCGTGTATAATTTTTTGGCTTATTAGCCCCGTAAAGATATACCCTTTGCAGTTCCAGTTTACACTTTAACATGCACATGTCATACACAACGGGGTTTTAGGGAAATTAATACATTTTCACGCGAGTAAACTCCAAAATACATCCCTGAGGTTTACCCCGTTTCGCACCATACATCCCTCTCCCAAAAGTTGCAACATATACATCACTCCGTTAGTAAAAGTTAAACTATATACATCCCTCCGTTAAAATAAGGACAAACGACGCAAATTACTTCTCCGTTATCTCTTAATGAGATAGAAAATATTTACACCGTTAGTCCTCTGGGTTAACTGTATTTGCACCGTTAGTCCTTTTTTTACGTTTTCGTCCGTTTTTGTCCCTTTTTTTATGGTTTTGTCCTTTCTTTTTTTTTTACGTTTTTGACCGTTTTTATCCGTTTTTGTCCGCTTTTCTTACGTTTTCGTCCATTTTATCCGTTTTCGTCTGTTTTTACACATTTTCATCTGCTTTTACACGTTTTCGTCAGTTTTTTTCACGTTTTCATACGTTTTTATCCACTTTCATACATTTTTATCCACTAAGAAAACTTGACATTTGATAAAAATATTTCTGTATCGATTTTAAATCACGATTTTGACCCTTTTCTGGTCTGAATCATCAAAAGCGTAAAACACGAAAGTTTTTCGGAATGATGTTTTACATCAAGAGCTGCGATATTTTAACCTGAAAATGCAAAACAAGGGCTATTTATTACCAAAACTTAAACAGTTTTTGACCAAATTCATAACTTATAAACTTATAAACTCTTGTAAATATTATAACTTGTGTAAAAAATCAAACTTATTTGAAAAAACGGATAAAACCATATGAAAACAGATTAAAGTTTATGAAAACGTGAAAAAATTGACTTAAACATGTAAAAACAGATGAAAACGAATAAAAATGTTAGAAAAACAGACGAAAACGTATAAAACGGGCGAAAACGTGTAAAAACATACGAAAACGGATTAAAACGGACGAAAACGTGAAAGAAACTTACAAGTACATGTAAAAACGGATGAAAACGGATTAAAATGTGAGAAAAATGGACGAACACGTTTAAAAACAGATACAAACGGATAAAAACTTACGAAAGTGGATAAAAGCGTATGAAAACGTGAAAAAAAGGACGAAAACATGTAAAAGCAGACGAAAAAGTGTAAAATGGATGAAAACGGATAAAATGGACGAAAACATAAGAAAAGCAGACGAAAACGGATAAAAACGGTCAAAAACGTTAAAAAACAGACGAATCCGTAAAAAACGGACGAAAACGTAAAAGAACGGACGAAAACGTAAAAAAAACTATCGGTGCAAATACAGTTAACCCAGAGGACTAACGGTGTAAATATTTTCTATCTCGTTAGGAGATAACGGAGAAATAATTTGCGTCATTTGTCCTTATTTTAACCACCATAGTGGATGCTCTAACTAGAAGACTAAAGTCAACGATTCTGAAGATTATGGCGTAACTCAATCGACATGGTTACGCCATAGATATCCAATGACATAGATAATTTCAGAGATCAAGAAGGTTACACTGTAACATCATTCATAAAGTTAAGGCGTAGAAACGGCATAAATGTTAACAAGCATTCTACGGTCGTAACCTCTTCTTAAGGTTACGCCGTAGACATTATTATAAAGATAAGCGTCAGAGATACGAAGGTTACGGCATAACCATTACTTAAGGTTACGTCGTAGTTAGATCGAGATTATAAATACAAGCCCTAAATCTGCATTTTAACATACCACTTTTTACCACAACTTTGAAAGACGAATTAGGGCTTCATCAAGGACAAATCTCTGCTGCTTTCAATCACTTTCCAAGGGAGAAATCATATTACTTAATCATTAGTTTTAGCATCAAATTGTATACTTGTATTAAATTCAATGTTTTCTTTCGTTATGACATTCAACATTGTTTTTACTTCATTTTATAGCATAAGAGGTTAAAAACCTCATGTGTTAGCCTAGTTATGAAATTATTATAGCCATGATGTTTGTTTTCCTATTTATTATGTGCCTTATGTGTTTATCAATATAGCCTTTCTATGATCCCCGCGTTTTGAATATGTGTATGCTAGGTAGTACCTATTTAGGTTAGCTTGAATTGACCAAACGACCATAGCCAGTAGGTTTCGAGGCGTGTAAGAATTGAAAAAGGACTACACATCACCTCATGTAAGAATTGACCAAAGGACTACCTATCCTAGTAGACATAGATAATAGCTGCGGAACCATATTTGTATGTGTGAGAATTGACCAAACGACCACAGACACCTTGATACAAATTAGGTCTATATTGATAGCTGGAACTTAATGACTAAAACCAAATTGTGCAGCTAAATTGACCTAAGGAGGTACGGGTTTGGAGTTATAGGCTAGGCGATTTAACCAACTGATCCTAGCGACAATTAACCACCACATAAGGTGATAATAGACATTGTTAGGAAAACTAAGTCATGGTGTAATAAGATTAGTAACTAGGCTAGCACAACTTTCTCCCACTGATTCAAGTTCAATTTAATGTTCGTTGTTTTCATATACTTATTACAAATCATTTCAAAAACCCCTTATTAGTGAAAATAAAAGAGTTATCCGCACCATAGCTCTTAGGATGACCTCGGCTGTACCATTTCTAGACTACCCACGACCGGGTATACTACCCGATAGTGCTACGTAGATCATTAATTTTATTTGCAATTGTAGTTTTCTTGGGTTAGTTGACTAGCAACTAATTCCGCCCACTCCTTCAAAAACCGAGATTTTAACTTGCTTTCCTAAAAAAATATAAAAATACAAAAAGAGTCTCCCTTCACCCTTAGACCTATTAGAGTAGTTTTTCTGTCCGAACGAACACTATTCCCTGCGAGAGAATGATCAATCCCCCATACTTACCACTATCCTATACTACATCGGTCAGGTACACTGCCTGGTGGGGTTGTAAGCCTCTTGAGATCCCTTGAGAGGTAAAACCTGTTGTAAGGTCACAAAACCACGCATCAAGTTTTTGGTAGTGAGATTTTTATTTTGTTTTTCTAGGATTTCTTTAGTCTATCTTATTTCTTCGTGTTTTTGTTCGTAACCTTTACCATCCGCCATCATGGAAGGTGGTAACATCCTTGATCCCAACAACCCACTTCAACCAAACCACCCACCACAACCAAACCAACCTCCTAGACCCCGTACCTTAGGAGAGTATTCCCAGCCTAGCCACCTTGGCTATCGAAACACCATTGAGTTCACTCAAGGAGCCAATGTTACTCCCTTGCGATCCGACACCATCCGGTTGGTGCAAGGCGGATGCGCATTCCATGGACTTCATTCCGAAGATCCAAATCAACATCTCAAGGATTTCCTCAAAATCGTAGATTCCATAGACCTTGATGTTGCCACTCGAGAGACGACCCGATTGCGTCTCTTCCAATTCTCTCTACGGGACCAAGCTAATCAATGGCTTGAGCGACTTCCCGCAGGATCCATCACCTCTTGGGATGATCTCACAACTCGTTTCCTTGCTCAAATTTTCCCACCAGGGAGAACTACCAAGCTAAGGAATGATATCTTGGCGTTCCAACAACGCCAAGGCGAAACCCTCTACGAGGCATGGACTCGATTCAAGGACTTACTCCAAAAAGTCCCTCATCATGGCATAGACCTTTGGCTCCAAGTCCAAATCTTCTATGACCACATCAATCTCCACACGAGGCAAACCATTGACCAAGCGGCCGGTGGCAAGCTACGTGATCTAAGTGCGGAACAATCATGGGATCTCCTAGAAGATCTTGCTCTATATGACAACGAAAGTTGGAATGATCCCCGTGATTTGAATAAAACGGTCAAGGCAATATCTTTGCCTTCGAATAATTCAAGCACTTCCGACCGTAGGATCATAGAACTTGAAGACCAAGTCAAGTTTCTCATGAAATCCTACGAAGCTCCTAAACCTTCAAGCCAAGTGAACAAAATCACTTCTTCGTGCGAATTATGTAGTGGTCCCCACGACACTCGTGATTGCATGGAACTCCCCGAACAAGCTTTTGCGGACTACGCATCCACGCGTACCGACGGAGCGGGAGATAAGTGGTACACTTTCAAACCCGAGCCAAACCCTTACGGAGATTCATACAACCCCTCATGGAAAAATCACCCCAACCTTAGGTGGAAGTCAAACCAAAACGCACCCCAAAACAATTCTTCCAACCCACCTAACCGGTTTCAACCCAACGGTAATTCCTCAAACCGTACCTTCAACAACAATCCTTCCAACAACTATGGTAGTACCAACAACTTTGAAGGATTGATGTCCAATTTTATGGCATCTCAAGAAGCTCGCATAGCTAAATTCACATCCGAATTCAATCAACAACAAGTAGAGATGACCAATAAAATTGACAACTTGTTGAAAGCCCTCAACAACCAAGTGCTATCACCCCCACAAAAGGACGCTAGAAACACCAATAGCGAACCACAAATCAAGGACCCCTCTTCATCCAAACATGTCCACTTCGTCAACGTTGTGACCATTAGACCAATTGATAGGAGTGAGAATGATAGTGAATCAAAGGATGAGAGTAAGGAATTAGAGGATGATAGGAAGGCTAAGGTTAGCGAAATAGAAGAAGTAGAGGAGGAGGATTACTTCAATAGGTTACCCACTAAGGAAGAGCGAGCATATCATAAGAATCTATTCGATGACTCCGAGACCCCATACATCCTAGGTAACCCAATTTTCAAGGTGGGCGATCCATCTAATCTCAACATACCATGCAACATCGGGCATTTGCATATTTGGAAAGCGTACATTGACCCTAGATCACCCATTAACATCATGACTAGAGCTCAATACAATTTGATAATGAAAAGTCAACTAGGGTATAGAGTGTTTCCCGATAAGGGATGGATTAGTAACTTCACGGGAAGAGTTAAAGGATTACCGGTTTATGTAGGAAACTTTACCTATGTCACCGACTTTGTGATTGTAGAAGATATCCGCCCAATATTCGACGCAAGTGTAACCCAAGTAGTTTTAGGCAAGCCATTTATCGAGGTCTCTAGAATAACTCATGAACCTTCCTTAGGAATAGTTAAATTTAAGGATGAGACCGACGAAGTGAACTACCAAATGCCATATAAGATAGAGCAATTCCAACAATTGTCCAATGTTGAAAAGGAGCTCAAACAAGCGGTTTACTATAGGAACGATGAGGATAGACGTAGGGGAGTAGACTATGTCATGGGAAGAATATTCGGTTTCTATAAGGATTGTTTGAAATTAGGACTGGAATACAAAACCGGAAAAGAGGATGACTCAGGAACCGTGACCAACGACGAAGTCACGTAATGTACGGTGACTTTGAGTCTAGCTATAAGACTCGTTAATAAAGAAAAGCGCTTCTTGGGAGGCAACCCATGCTTTGTGTTTGTTTGTTTGTTTATTTGATTTTATTTGTTTTCGTATGTAAGTTATATTTCTTGTTATTGATTCATGCTTCAAACTAAATTGTGAAAATGCTTTATTTTGTTTTTAACTTCGTCTTAACTACATATAAAGGTATTTTGCAAAAGCTAAGTGTAAGGGAAATCTAAATCGGTTTATAAGAACAAATGAACATGAATCATAACAATGAAATTAACATACATATTAGTATTTGTTTGAGTCAAATGCTTGTATCGAGTCATAATGAATTTTTGCAGGAATTCCAGGAAGTAAGACCTAGTTTTTCCAGAAATTTTTTCCGGAAACTTAACATGAGAATTCTGTCAGATCATTCTGACGGCGTCAGGAATAACACCTGACAGCGTCAGGTTAAAATTTTCTGCAAATTTTGAAAGTTTTGTATTTCTCTCGGAAACCTAAAAAGTTTTGTTAATTCTTTAACTTATAATCTCCAAGAATTCTGCAAAATATTCATTCCACAAGCATTATATCCTAGTATATAGATTTTACCGCTGATTTTATGCGATTGGCTTTTATCTTTTTCAGGTTAACAGGTTATTTTGGACAAGAAGACGTCTATTATTTTGGAAGGGAAGCTTTGAGCATTCGTCTTTCTTGGAAGAAGATCTAACCATGTTACCTCATCATCCACATCAAACGATTCAGGGGAGTATTTTATTTCATTCTTTCATTTTATTTACTTTTACATCTTCTATTTGAACATTGGGGACAATGTTCGGTTTAAGTGTAAGGGGGGTAAATGAAGGCACCGTTGAGAATACACTTACGCTTGATGTTTTGCTTTGTTTGATAGTAAATTTGTAATAAAACCAAGATAAATATTTGTTAGGGCAATTTTAGCGCCAATTTAAAATTTTTTACAACATCTAGAAGTGAAACCTTGATCTTAATGAGCGTCTCATGGATAGGAAATTGTATGACTAGCACAAAACCGTACCACTAAAAAATTTTCCACCCCAAATATGTGAGGTTCGCCCCTAGAATTGGTAGGAAAAGCATCCATCTTTGGTGCTATGATGTGAGTACCGGTAGTATTTAGATTCTAGAACTTGCGTTAGGACCATCTCAAATCCACAAGTGAGACTACATTCGTGTAGTTAAGATTTACTACATGATAAGAGGCATTAGGATTAACCCATTGTTTTAAACCCGTATTTTTGTTATAATTACATTGACTTCATTGGTCAAGTAATTCTCCCGCACCCTTTGCGTTGTATCCATTTTTGGTATACGATACCCCTAGTACACCCCTCCGAGCCTATCCTTTCGTTTCGATCTTTGAGCATCTTACTCAAAGTGAGAATTTGTTTACACGCCACTAAATGTACACCCAAATCGCCTTAGCCTACCTTGTATGCACCCACCTTTGGTGCATTATTGTGAAAACATTTGTTAAACCCTTAGTTAATTATCTAGTCAATTACATGGTTGCTAAGTTAAGTCATATTCTTGTACATATTGTTTTGGGACGATTGGGACTCATGGGTAAAGTACTAGTGTAATGGAGTAATGGGGAAGAACGACATTATTACCCCCATATGTGCTAAACATTTTAAAAGTACTCCAAGTTTTTCAATTATCTTAATTCGAGTAATTAGAATAGTAATTGTAAAGTTATGTAAAGATTCAAGTGTAAGGGGAATGCAACTCCCCTATGATGTATTATTTTGGATGGTAGGGCAAGAGTGTATGAAAGAAAAAAAATCGAAAAATCAAGAAAAATACCAAAAAAAATATGAAAAAGAAAAGAGAAAAACATACGGACTACCATCCCGTTTCCTTTTATGTTTCTTTTTAGTTTTTGTTATTTCATTTTTAGTTTAAGATTGAGTCGAGTCTTGACTTAAGCAACGATGTAGAGTGCATGTATTTGATCATGATAATTAACTTGCCACCATTAAAATACCCTTTATTCCAACCAAACCGTGTTTATCATATCCCTACACCTTACGTTACAACCCTTTGGAAAGCCCTCTTTGATAGTTTATCTTAGGTGCTTACGCCTAGTGGAGGAGTAATTGATCCTCTCCCAAGCCTATGGTAATCTATTTGCTATGACAGGTAGTGAGTGTTATTTTCCGTTTTCATTTATGAGATATAATTCTATGACATTTGAGAGATGAGAGAATCCAAACACTATTTGTGAGGTGCTAGTGTATGATTTCCGTGCTTGTTATGATTAGGGTCTAATAACTATTTGTTGTAATTACTTTTATATTCGTGTTAAATGACCCCTAACTCATATTTTGATTGGAATAAAAGCTCATTTGCTTGAGGACAAGCAAATCTCAAGTGTAAGGGTATTTGATGAGACGAAAAGTGTTACGCTTTTAGGGGGTCATTTAAGCCCTAATTCGTATAAATGTGATCAAATATTGCCCTAAATCGTTCCTTTTGTCATTTTAGGTACTTTTGAGAGGAATTCTGGAAAACATGCATATTCGGACGTTTTTGGAGCATAAAAGTGAAGAAAACGACAAAGTCTCAAAAGATGAAGATTTACAACCTGACGGCGTCAGAAGTCACAAGGTGACGCCGTCAGAAAGCCTTGACAAAAGAGTGGAAACCAATTATCAAATGACGGGCCAGAGGAAATTTTGGATTTAACACCTGACGCCGTCAGGTGTTAGGAAAAGTAGGCCGTCAGGAGTAAAGTTAAAGAGTGACGGCCCAGAAGGATTTATAAGGTGACGGCGTCAGAAGTGGATCTAGGCCATCCGAGAAACCTAATGGCGGCGAGCTGACGGCGTCAGCCCTTATAACCTGACGCCGTCAGAGTGTAAAATCTATATATAGTTTTCTAATTTTCATTCATTAGTGTGGAACTTTGTGGAGAACTTTTAGGGCAAACCCTAAAGACGAATTTTCTGTACTTTTTAGGGTTTCCAACCCTTGGAACCCTCATGCTTAATTAAAGATAAGTCTTCACTTTAATTCAATCAATATGTCTATGTGTTGGTTGATTATCTCTTTTGCTTGTCTTTTAATTAACATGTGTAGCTAAATTCTCTAGTGTTTGCTTAGATCTAATGAAACCTAACTATTAATTATTGGTTAATTGATGTGTTGTTGTTTGTTGGGATTATTGTTCCATCAATGTTAGGCTCAAGAAAACTGGCCAACCTCCTTTATGGTAACGTGCTTGAACGTCTTGGGAAACATGTAGCCAAGGCATACTAGGCTATTAAGGTAGTATTTAACGCATGAGCCACTGTTTACAATCCCTATGGTTGTGCCGTGCATGGCATAGGAGAAGATAAGAGCTCATAGAATTGGAGAGATATGTATGCCACTCCATGAGTTATTAAGAATACACCCTTCATCCACACAAGTAACATACATATCAATTAACCGGTAAAAGATAGTTAGGGAGTAATGAAGTCTAAGTAAACACAACTTTTCTCCATTTTGTTTTCACCACCAAATAGTTTAGTTATTTTATTTTATTTGCAATTGTAGTTTTCTTGGGTTAGTTGACTAGCAACTAATTCCGCCCACTCCTTAAAAAACCGAGATTTTAACTTGCTTTCCTAAAAAAATATAAAAATACAAAAAGAATCTTCCTTCACCCTTAGACCTATTAGAGTAGTTTTTCTGTCCTAACGAACACTATTCCCTGTGAGAGAACGATCAATCCCCCATACTTACCACTATCCTATACTACATCGGTCAGGTACACTGCCTGGTGGGGTTGTAAGCCTCTTGAGATCCCTTGAGAGGTAAAACCTGTTGTAAGGTCACAAAACCACGCATCAGTTGGTGTCATAATCGAATAGAAAACATGATAATGAGATCAAAAATAAACTAAGTGTTTGAAAACACTTACTACACCTTCAAAGGTGGGAAGATTATGAACTATGGAAGCTTGGTGAGGGACTTGTGAGCTTGTAACACGATAGAGGGCACAACAAGGGCTTGAGTGAAGCTTGTGGTGAGCTTGTACGAGCTTAGGATAGCTTGTGGCTTCTTCTTTCTTCTCGGTACAAAGGCAGTAAGCAAGAGAGTGTTTGTGAGTGAGTATTGAGTTTGTACGTAAGATTTACATTGCATGGGAAGGTATGACCTGAAGATAGGGACGCAAGTGTATGGGACAAAGGGAATATGTCAGTGAGATAACGAGTAGGGAGAGTGGGCTAGGTTGATTGGATAGAAACTTGCTTATCCATGTGTATATGGAGTCGGTTTTATGTGATGACGAGGCCAAGGGTTCTAGAAGTTGGATTTTATTTCGAGTCCTTGGTGAAACAAGTGAGTAGGAGTAGTATTGTTGTCTTGAGGTTCTTTGGGGGTCAAGAGTTCAAGTGTGAACTCGTTTTAAGGGTGCGTGTGGTAGCAGAACAACAAAAGGGTCCGTTTGATATTGTAACATGACCAAATGGTCACCTTGTGATCTAGTTGTGGTTTGTACACATTGTGGTGAGTCATAAATAGGGTTATAAGGTCTTGTGAATCCTTTGTGGAAGTCGTGGAAGTCGTGGTACGCTTAGGAGTCCAAGTGAGATTTAACGTGACCAAATATAAATATGTGTATGTCGAAATGATGTTGTGAAGTCTTGAGAAACTTGGGATTCACTTAGGAACATTTAAGAAGTCATATGAGTGGTTTTAGAACACATTGGGATCAATGGAAACTCGTTTACATGATTTGAGTAAAGTTGGGTAAGTTTGGAAAAGTTGTAACCTTGCTATGATTTGCCCCTCGTTTACTATTCATATGTACGTATTTGGTTGAGATAATTATTGATCTCGATTCTTTTGGGTGCAAAGAATGAGGTAGTGCCTTTTGTTCCATAGGTTGCTTGTGAGAATCGTGAAAACGAAGGCAAAAGTAAACGTGCATAGGCTCACGAACTCGTGTAGCAAATGGGGTAATTGATTGGGCTTTAATTGGGCTTGGGAGTTCCTTCGGCCCAAAATGAAATTAAATATGATCCGTGTAGTAGTTTTGGGCTCACATGTTTGTTGTTGGGTCGTATAGGCTCATTTAGAGTAGTGTAGTTAATTCCGGTCATGTGGGGCCCATTGAGGACAATGTTGGTCCTATCATGAATATTATATTATATTTTGTAGTTGTGGGGCCCACGGGGATGTGATCCAGTTACGTGGGAATTGTAGGTCCCACCATATGTATCATAGTTCATGTTGATTTTGTGGGGCCCACCAAGAGGGATGTGGGTCCCATAAGTGTGTATTATAACTCGTATTCGCATAGTGGGGTCCACTGGGGTGAAAACCTCATATGTGGGTATTGTGAGTTCCACTGAGATGTAAACCTCATATGTGGGTATTGCGGGGTCCACTGAGATGTAATACTCATATGTGGGAGTTGTGAGTGCAAAGTGTTGCACTTGTGATCAAAACTGATCTATAGTTACGTTGTGCCTTGTCCAGGTCATTGTGGGTTGCGTATGAGCTCATTCTAGGTAAGTGTGAATCACATAGCACATAATGATTCAGAGTTGCATAGTGTAAACAAAAAGTTTAAAATTTTTCCTAAAAATAGGTGCATGAACGGTAACATACAATTACTTCATGTTTAGTGTTTGTTAAAAATTGGGGTTTTTCTCAGGATATTACAGTACCTACCCGTCATTCAAATTCCGTCCCGGAATTTAAGTTTGTGTTGTGTCATAGGGGTTCTCGGGGAACAAGTGCTGGTATTTGGCGCGGATTTTGTCTTCGCGCTCCCATGTATACTCGGGTCCTCTTTGAGAGTTCCATCGAACTTTGACGATGGGCATGCGGCTGTGTTTCAATCGTTTCACTTCACGGTCCATAATCTCTAGGCGTTCTTCCATGAAGGCAAGTTTTTCATCAAGCTGAATTTCTTTCAGCGGTATTACTAGTGTTTCGTTAGAAAGACACTTCTTTAGGTTTGAAACGTGAAATACGTTGTGCACACGGCTGAGTTCTTCTGGTAATTCAAGTTTATAAGCCACATGACCAATCCTTTCTAGGATCTTGAATGGTCCAATGTATCGGGGGTTTAGTTTTCCGCGCTTTCCAAAGCGGACAGTTCCTTTCCAGGGTGATACTTTCAACATGACCCTGTCTCCAACCTGAAATTCCATTGGTTTTCTTCTCACGTCAGCATAGCTTTTCTGCCTATCCCTGGCAGGTAAACGTTGTCGGATCTTAACGATCTTTTCAGTGGTTTCGAGGATTAACTCGGGTCAAGTGATTTCAGCTTCTCCAACTTCAGCCCAACAAATTGGAGATCTGCACTTTCAACCATAAAGTGCCTCAAATGGTGCCGCCTTAATGCTGGCATGATAGCTGTTGTTGTACGAGAACTCGGCCAACGGTAAATGTTTATCCCATCCTTTGCCGAAATCAATAACACATGCCTGCAACATGTCTTCTAACGTTTGTATTGTTCTTTCGCTTTGCCCATCCGTTTGCGGATGGTACGCGGTGCTCATGTCTAAGCGAGTGCCTAAAACTTTCTGCAGTGATTGCCAGAAGTTTGAGGTGAAACGACTATCTCTATCGGAGATAATTGAAATGGGTACCCCATGTCGGGTCACGATTTCCTTCAAATATAAATACGCGAGTGTGCTTACCTCATCGGTTTCTCGAATGGGTAAGAAATGAGCGGATTTTGTGAGTCGATCAACGATAACCCAAATGGTATCTGAACTAGTAGTTGTTCTTGGGAGTTTAGTGATAAAATCCATGGTGATTCGTTCCCATTTCCAAATAGGGAGATCGGGTTGAGTAAGTAATCCCGATGGTCGCTGGCATTCTGCCTTGACTCTTGAACATGTTAAGCATTTTCCGACATACTCAGCAATGTCAGCTTTCATGTTAGGCCACCAGTATAGTTTCTTGAGGTCTTGGTACATTTTGTTAGCTCCAGGGTGGATGGAGTACTTGGATTTATGCGACTCGTGCATGATGAGGTCTCGAATACCTCCATGATGCGGGATCCAACTTCTTTCTCCAAAAGACAATGTTCCGTTGGTTCGTTTCATGAAACCATTTTTACTTTCCGGCATACCATAGATCTTTTCATGAGGTCGGTTCTCCTCTTTGAGAGCCTTAGTTTGTGCTTGTAAGATCTGTGCGGGTAGTGGGGAGCAGATCGTCATTCCTAACGATCGTACTCGAAGAGGTTTAACACGTTCCTTCCGGCTTAGAGCATCGGCCAAAACATTGGCCTTTCCGGGGTGATAACGGATTTCACAATCATAATCACTAAGTAGTTCTAACCATCTTCGTTGCCTCATGTTTAGTTCTTTCTGATCGAGGATGTGTTGTAAACTCTTGTAGTCAGTGTACACCGTACACTTGGTACCTTAGAGGTAATGCCTCCATATTTTGAGAGCAAAGACTACTGCTCCAAATTCCAAATCATGTGTTGTGTAGTTTTCCTCATTCTTTTTGAGTTGTCGGGAGGCGTATGCTATAACTTTATTTCGCTGCATCAATACAACACCTAACCCATGATGTGATGCATTGCAATAGACCACAAATCCATCATTACCTTCCGGTAGTGCTAGTATGGGGGCTTCACAAAGCTTTTGCTTAAGGAGTTGAAAAGCCTTTTCTTGTTTCTCTCCCCATTCATACTTTTTGTCCTTTTGTGTCAATTCCGTTAAAGGCTTCGCGATCTTTGAGAAATTCTCGATGAATCTCCTGTAATACCTAGCAAGTCCTAGAAATTTCCGGATTTCTATAGGGTTTGTAGGAGACGACCACTCCTTGACAGCCTTAATCTTGGCGGGGCCCACATGAATGCCCTTGCTGTCAATGACTGATGCGCGTGGATTGCAACACGCACTACGTTTTACCTCTCGAGGGATCTCGAGAAGCTTGCAATCCCCACCTGGCAGTGTACCTGACCGATGTAGTATAGTGAAGTGGCAAGTACCGGGGGATTGATCGTTCTCTCACAGGGAATAGTGTTCGTTAGGCTAAAAACTACTCTAATCTAGATCTAAGGGTGGAGGAAGATTCTTTTTGTATTTTTATGTTTTATGAAGCAGTAAATCTCTGGTTTTGGAGGATAGGGCGGAATTAGTTGCTAGTCAACTAACCCAAGTTTNTTATTAACCGTAACTTTACGTAATATGTTTTTATATTTTGTGATTATCAAAATACAAGAAGATCGAATAATGCTGATGAACTCAAATAAGTACATATGATTATCATCATTTATCCTATTTATTTGACTTGTTTTACTATATTATTTATGAGAATCGGTACTTTAATGTTTACTTTAGTACTTCTCATGGTAAAAACGAGCAATAGGTGAAACTTGGCGATTTTGGACTAATTATGAAGCAAAACAAGCGAGATGTCAAAAGTCTACTGAAATCCAGAAGATGCGCCGTATCTTTCTCAACAGATACGCCGCAATATCATACTTAGATGAATTCGAAGACCATTGCCTGACTTTGAAGAATGTGCCACATGTAATTCTATCATGCGTCGCATATGAAACTTTGGTCAACGAAGAAGATCAATGATGCGCGTGGATTGCAACACGCACTACGTTTTACCTCTCGAGGGATCTCGAGAAGCTTGCAATCCCCACCAGGCAGTGTAACTGACCGATGTAGTATAGTGAAGTGGCAAGTACCGGGGGATTGATTGTTCTCTCACAGGGAATAGTGTTCGTTAGGCTAAAAACTACTCTAATCTAGGTCTAAGGGTGGAGGAAGATTCTTTTTGTATTTTTTTATATTTTATGAAAGCAGTAAATCTCTGGTTTTGGAGGATAGGGCGGAATTAGTTGCTAGTCAACTAACCCAAGTTATCTACTTCCAAGCTACTTATATTTTTGTATTTTTTTTGGTTTAGAGAAAATCAGTGGTGGAGAATAGTGTTTACTTAGATTTCATTACTCCCTAACTATCTTTTATCATGTGACTAGTATGTTGAGTTTGTTTGGATGACGGGTGTATTCCTAACAAGTCGTAGGGAGTGCGTTCAATTCCCTAACTCTATAAGTTCCTACCTCACTCTATGACGATACGTCAAGCATCCTATCATGAGCTCACCGATAGCGACCTATGCATGAAATACTACCTTAAAAT
>LBNU01014114.1:109647-121162 GCA_014162995.1 Artemisia annua | reverse complement strand
ACGTGTCCAAGGAATTGCACACTTGGGATCCAAAACTCACATTTGGAAAATTTTGCATACAATTGTTCTGCCTTGAGTAGTTTAAGTATGGTTTTCAGATGCTCGGCATGTTCTTCTTGATTGCGAGAGTAGATGAGAATGTCATCTATGAACACAATCACGAACTTATCTTGGTATGGTTTGCATACCCGATTCATTAAGTCCATGAATACTGCTGGTGCGTTGGTTAAACCAAACGGCATCACTTGAAACTCGTAGTGTCCATAGCGTGTTCTGAAAGCGGTTTTCAGAATATCTTCTTCCCGAACCCTCAATTGCTGATATCCAGACCTTAAATCAATCTTCGAGTACACACTCGACCCTTGCAGTTGGTCAAATAGGTCATCGATGCGAGGTAGTGGGTATCTATTCTTGACCGTCAACTTGTTTAGTTCCCTATAATCGATGCACATTCGAAATGATCCGTCCTTCTTCTTAACAAACAACACCGGAGCTCCCCAAGATGAGACACTTGGGCGAATGAATCCCTTATCCGACAGCTCTTTTAGTTGTTCGGATAGCTCTTTCATTTTAGAGGATGCTAAATGATAGGGTGCTTTTGCTACAGGTGCCGCTCCTGGCACTAAATCAATCTGAAACTCGACTTGACGAACAGGTGGAAGACCAGGTAAGTCTTCGGGAAATACTTCAGGAAAATTTTTCACTACAGGTACATCCTCAAGTCGTTTCTTCTCCGACTTGTCCTCGGTTATTTGTGCCATAAACATTTGACATCCGTCATTTATGTACTTCACCGTCCTAATAAATTAGACGATTCCAAATCGGTTCTTACTCCGATCGCCTTGAACAACAAGAGTTTTACCTTCTAGTAGGATGTGAACTGTTTTCTCATTACAAACTATCCTGGCACGATGTTTGGATAACCAATCCATTCCAACCACGACGTCAAAACTACAAAGTTGAATAGGCATTAAGTTGATAGGAAAAGGTTGGTTTTGCAAAGTTATGGTGCAACCTAGGAGTACGGTGTTCGTGCCTATCAAGGTTCCATTGGCCATTTCAATTTCGTAGGTGATATCTAACTTAGTTGGGGCAATGTTTAGCAATGAAGCAAAAGTAGTAGCTACGATACTTTTATCGGCACCCGAATCAAATAAAACTTTTGCACTATGCTGATTAATTAAAAACGTACCCGTGACGAAGTCAAGGTTCCTGGGTGCATCTCCATCTCCCATCACGTACGCTCTTGCATGTGCAGGGTAGTCAGCATTTCTGTTAGTGCATTGACTCTTGTAATGTCCCTTTTCTCCGCAACGGTGGCACACTATGGCCACGGGTTGCAAGTTGGCCCCGGTGGCTTTGCAGTTAGTAGTCCTATGTCCTATCCTTTGACATCTTCCGCACATTGCGGGACAGGGGCCAGTGTGGTGCAACTTGCACTTGTTGCACAGGGGCTTGTCACCGACATATCCTGATGTGGTCACATATGCCTTGGCAGCTTCCTGCCTACGGTTCTGTTTATGGTGATGAGAATTATGGGTGTGATGGTAGTTATGGTTGCGTCCATTATCAGCATTCCTACTACTGCCATGCAGGACAATTCTCCTATCATCATTCTTTCGCTTGATTTCATTACGTTTCGCGGTGGACTTTCGCTTAATTTCCCGGTCTAGTAGCCTTTGAGCAATTGTCATTGCCTCATCAAGAGTTGCGGGTTTCGAAGCGGTAACATTTCCTTCGATACTTTGGGGCAAACCTTCAATATACTTTTCCATGGTCTTGTCCAGGTCGGGCACAACACCTGGGCACAATACAGCTAGTTCCTGAAATCGACGGTTATAAGTTCTCAGTTCAACTCCTTTCACTACCAAGTAGTGAAATTCATCCTCCAACTTCTTGATTTCAGACCTTGAATAGTATTTCTTAAGGATTTTCTTCTTGAATTCAACCCAAATGATCTGATAAGCTTCTTCGATTCCCATATTTTGAATTATGGCATTCCACCGTGATTAGGCTTCATCCAATAGGGTTCCTGTGGCATAGGTTACCTTACAGTTCTCAGGGCAGCCACTTCTCATAAACATAGTTTTGGAACATTAAAACCAGCGGGCAAAGGGAAGTAGCTCCTTCAGTACACTTGTAGTAGGTGGGTTGACAGCCCATGAAATCCTTATAGGTACACTTTCGTGGGATAACAGTGGTTGCTTCTTCAGCAGTTCCGCTAGCACTGCTGGAACGTTTCACAGGTGTGGGTTGGTTTCCAAGTGCAGCAGCCAGGCCATCAGCAATCATTTTCCGGATATCTTCCGGAGTCAAAGGTGGGATTAGCCCTGGTGCTGGAGTTGGTGTTGGAGTTGGCTCAGGTGAGGCAGATGCTCTTCTTGTGCGAGGCATTTTCTGTCAAGATCATCAGAAATGTAAGTTTAGTTTTTCCATGCTGGAATATCTCAAGCACAATTTACATAATAATGATGTTGTTATTGGAATTACACCATTTGTGTCCATTTTAAACCAAATTTTTACGATGTTTCTAGCTTGGTTGCGGAATTACTATGAGACATAACGATTCATCATCTACAAAAACTTGGCTTGAAAGTTTCTAGCTTTTTATCATCTACAAAAGCTTGGTGATAACGCTCTAATTATACATGTTTATTCCATTGATTATATACATTTATCTATTATATTATATAGAATATCATATTATTTGTGTAGAATTGGTACTAATCTGGTAGCAGGATAGAACGAGAGAAGAAAGTCAGAAATACCACTAAAAAGACGATTAAATGACATATATAAGAAAGGAGGGACTTGGAATGAAAATATACAAGTATGAAAGACCCAAGTACGCCGGTCTTAGGACTGTGTGCGGCGTACTTGCTTGGCGGGTAAATGAAATTGAATATACGCGAAGTACGGCGCACTTTCTACTAAGTGCGGCGCACTTACCTTAACAGTTACAAAACAGAGTTATTGTTTGCATTCATTGTGAGGCCGATCACTTGTCCTCATTTACTGAATATTGGAGTTGAATTAGGTCAAGATGAGCCTATAAAAGTAAAAGTACGAAACAGAGAAAAAGGGGGCAACACCAACGAGAAGGAGGGAAAGTATACGAAGTGGGATTGGTGAACTCATACCAAGTTCACTATATCGGGGTTCGAGGTTGTGATTCTATTGCTGTGACAGAGTGTAGGAGAACGAGCCTAGAGAATTATCTCTGTGAAATCATTTGTTCTTTCGGTGTAATCACTTTGGTACACTTTTCTACTTTGTCGAATTGAATTATGAAGTTTATGAAATTCATGTTGAATGATATGTGTTTTGTTATTACAATAATGGAGTAGTCGTTATATGTTTATTTGGGTGATATAGTTATATGGTTGTTTGCAATGTAATGTACGCTTGCTATTGATATTATGCTTAAGTTTAATTGATGAGATTATGCTTGGATCATTGTTGAATGTTTGATGTATCTCTATGGTAGAAGTAGTTCGAAAGGGTCTGCCATTTTGGTATTATTTCAAGGTGTTTGTCTATGGCAACTTGGTGTTAACCTTGTAGAAATTGGTCGACAAAACATTTACCAACCCATCCATAATAATGTTTAATGCCTTATCTCATGTCTAACGAACTTGATGAGGAAATTGGCTTATGTATACTTCTGTTATGAACCATTCTTAATGCATTTGATATATTGAGAATCATAGGTCGAAAGGGTTTCTTAATATGTTGGATAGTTATAGGTACGAGTGTTAACCATGCATCTCTTGCTTATATATCGTGTTCATGATTGCTTGCTGATCATTTACATGCTACTTCCATGTTTCTTAGCCTAAATAAACATAGCTTTTAATCATATAAAACAATCAATCTAAATTTTTAGTCTTTGGATAAGTGACAATCTAGTGACTTTACTTTAACACAATTGCTAACTTGGCTTTTCTACAATCTCTTGGGACGACCTGGTCTTACCTAAACCTTTACTATAAAGGGGGGTTATACTTTACCCATGTGTTTTATAAATTAAGGAAAATGGTGAAATTAGTATTATAAATTTAAAGCTTTCGAAACATATCACTTGGCTTAAAATTTCTAGCTTTTCATCATCTATAAAAGCTTGGCTTGAAATTTCTAGCTTTTCATCATCTACAAAAGCTTGGCTTGAAATTTCTAGCTTTTCATCATCTACAAAAGCTTGGCCTGAAATTTCTAGCTTTTCATCATCTACAAAAGCTTGGCTTGAAATTTCTTATGTTATCCATGTTATTAAGTATTTTCCGAAACCATCTTTATTAAAGTTTTTCTTTCTACATAAAGAGCCATAATCTTCTTAGTTATCATAACATCTTTAAACATCATTTCCCACATATATGCACATGATATCACCACCATCAACAGCACAATCACAACGTGTTTGAATACAATTCACAACATACATGGATATGATCATCACGACGTGTTTGAATACCATTCACAACATATGATAAAAATCAACCACGGGAATGTAAATCAACATTGAAACATAGTAAAACCAAATACCATAATATACATTAATAATTTGTCCGTTGTTGTTCCAAAGAAAACACAAAAACGTTACAAAGTCGCTTATTAAGTGTTACACCTCCTTGGCATTGTTTGTCTTATACTACATAAAACATCGATTTTTGCCTTCATTCCTGGTGCCTTGCTTGTTCCTTAATCATGGAAAGTTCGTCCAATAGTGCTTGAATCTCCCATCTTTGAAACTCATGGACTCCCCTAATCCGTTCTTTAAGTTCTCGGAGTCGGTTTTCATAGTATTCTGGTGGTGGTATAACTGAAGTAGCACGGTTTGCTGCAGTGGTGGAGGATTCCCCGGCTTCGTAAATCCTTGGAGGAAAGCCTGGTGGGTGAGAGGGAACATTCCCTGGAGGTGTCATCCCTTGGGAAAAAGGTGCATCTAGGAAAGTTTGTGTAAGTATATTGAACCAAAAGTCCGGCTCAATCCGTGGAGGAGAATTTGGTGGAGAGGGTGGGATAGCTTCATAGTGTTCCGGTGATGATTGAGGTGATGCTCTAAAAACATCAAGAGGGGAACATGGTGATAATTGTTGGTACCTTCGACGAGGAGTATGGATATGTATAGGGCGGCCAGTAGGTGTTCTCCTGAATGGCTTCATAAATGGTTCAGGCTCATACGGTTCGANAGTATATTGAACCAAAAGTCCGGCTCAATCCGTGGAGGAGAATTTGGTGGAGAGGGTGGGATAGCTTCATAGTGTTCCGGTGATGATTGAGGTGATGCTCTAAAAACATCAAGAGGGGAACATGGTGATAATTGTTGGTACCTTCGACGAGGAGTATGGATATGTATAGGGCGGCCAGTAGGTGTTCTCCTGAATGGCTTCATAAATGGTTCAGGCTCATACGGTTCGAGTATTCTAACTCTCCTTCCTCGGAAAACCCGGGTGAGTGGAGGTGGTGGTGGTAAAGTGGGTGGAGTTATCGTTCCTGGGTCAGGAGACCAACGCCAGGTTGACACAAGCCTCTCATCAGTTGACGAAGAGTTGGAGTTGTCAATTGGTATTATTGGAGTTACCAACGGTGCAGAAGTGATATGTGGGATCACTGACGAAGCAGTGTCTTCAACCTCAAGTTCGGAAGAGAAAGTGGTGTGATGTGAATAGGTAGACATGGTACTGTAATAACCCCAATTAATAGTATCATAAGTTGCTAATCTTACATTTATCATATAGTTCATATAATATGTGCAATGGTATGTGTTAAATTACACATACTTTTGACCTAATAAAACGGACCAAAAAGACCAAAAACCCGATCAAAAATGCCAAAGTTTTTGTGTTTTTTGAATGTGCAGGTACGGATATATGAGAAATTGGACAAAAATCAAGAGAAAACGACAAAACGAGCACGAGATTTGGAAAGAGCGCGAAATTACGGGATCAATGATAATTTTACTTGGAGCATCAAGGCATAATTCGAAAATTTTGAAAGATAGAATGAAGCCCAAGTTTTATTAAAGATTAAAGCCGAAGATTAAATATTAGCCTAGTCCATTGATTAGAGGCCCAAGAAAATGACGTGAATGTGCAAGCCCAATGCCACGTTGCCATTGTGTTGAAAATTGAAGACCAACAAATGAAATTGAAGTCACGTACATGCTTATACAAATTGTGAAGAGAAAAATAAAATGAAGTTATATTTGTTACATGTGGACCTGCTGTCTACTCTTGGGAATATCGAGAAAGAAAAAAAAAATAATATATATGGGTGCGCATGAAAGATAAAACAATCCCAACTTTGCGTCATTTGTTAACTTTGTGAAATGAAATGATACAATGGGCACGTGGGTACTGCTACTCGTCTCGGCATACGCAAGAAACAAATGAAATTAATTGTTAAGGCTAGCTCGTGCACTCACTCTCCAAAATGAAAGAAGCTAGGAGCGTGGCCTCATTCTCTTTCCTTTCTACAGCGAATGCAAATATGCGACGTGTACACGTTTTTTTTAGTAAAAAAAGACGTCTGGATACTTCGAATTTAATAGCTGTCATACAACTGATGGAAGGGACTAGAAGCATCAAGGCCAATGATGAGGCTATATATAGCACACCAGATCCGAGAGACATATCATTCTCCTCACATTTTATCACACACACACTTTTTTAATTATGTAGTAGTTTTTTAGTAGTAGGCTTTTTATGTAATAGCTTATCTTTAAGGTGCTTATTTCGTTTAGCTTATTTTGTAATCAACTCTTTTATTAATCTAATTTATTTATCTTATCGCTTATTTGTCTTTAACTTATTTATTCTAGTTTATTCTTATTCTAATCCTCTACTTTTCTTTATTTTTCTTTTATAAACTATCTTTTATACTTTAAAAATATATTAAAAAAAAATAGTTTTATTCACTCTTTTAATTCAAAGTTTACATTTTTATGAGTTTTAGCTTATTATCTCTTCTCTTCTTCACCCTCTAGCTCGATTCAAACATCAAAAGAGATGCTTGAGCTTGTTAAGCTCGGCTTATTTTTTTCAAATAAGCCTTGACATCCCTTAAGTTTGAGAGCACTTTTCTTTAATTCTTAGCTTTTTATATAGTTTATTAATTAGATCTATTAGTTTTATCAAGTTTTTCATAAAAAGTTTGCAACTTTATTAATTTTTCTTCTAAAAATAGCTTAATTTCTTAGATCTATTAAGTTTTTATCATAAAGTTTCAATCTTTTAGCTTTTTATTAGGATTTTAATAATAAAGTTTGTAGCTTTATCAACCAATAAGCTCTTCCATAGCTTATTTGGCCATTATTATTGCTTAAACCTAATAAAGTTTTGATTTTTCTTTGTTTCTCATCATTTCTACCGCTAAGGCCGGAGCTTAAGGGTCTTATAAGCTAGTTTATCAATAAAGTTTATTACTTTTTAGTCTTAATAAGCTAATTAGTTAATAAAGTCACAAACTTTATTAACTATTTGGTTTTATTAAAGCTTTTAAATAATTAAACTTTATGGTTTGTTTAGTTTATAAGATCGGGTGGTTAATTTCGTCTCATCTCCTAGATCGGGTTCTACTTTCTTTCCTTTTTCAATTTTTAGTTTAAATGTTTAGTTATGTTTATGTTTGTTGAAATATTTGTGTTTATTAGTTTAATTAATATGAGTAGTGAATAGATCGTTATTATGCTTGTTGAGTAGATTGTTCCGTGAATTAAGTGTGGTTTTATAAAAGTTAGAATATGAATTGGTTAGTAATGTTAAATTACTTGGATTAAAATTTTGGTTGTTTAAACGGTCAAAAGCCGTGAAAATAATTATGTTTTAATCTAGATATTGATATCTCTTTATGAAATTGTTTTCAAAATTAACCAACGTTATTGTGAGAAAATAATATTTGTAAATTGATTCATCAATAAAGGACTTAATTGAAATGAAAAACCACACTTAAGGAACGTGATAATTTGCTTAACAAGTATATCCTTTTATCATATATTTCTTATTTGCTTGCTTAGTATAATTTAGTTTGTTACTTTAGTTGGTATCTTTTAGCGTTAATTTTAAATTATATACTTGCTACTAGATTTATTATCATTACTTAGGATACTTAGTTTGCCTCTAGATTTATGTGCTTCCTAAGTGCTAGTTTTTAGATTAGGTTGCGTTTTAGGTTATGTATGCTTCACATGTTTGTTTTATATGCTTTATTGTTACTTTTTAGTTTATGCTTCCTATTCGTAGTCATAAAATCCAAAATCTCTAAAATATCTCCTTTTTTCCCATTCAATTCACGATTTCACGACTCGAACCGAAACTCCATTCATACCTTCGTTGGGACTACGACCCGGGGAGATACTTTCCTAAGTGTTTCTTTGGAAATATACTTAACCGTACTAAAACGACTTTATCATGCAACATTTCTAATCAAATGTTGTAGTTGAGTAGGCATGGAGGGCTCAAGATGGTGTGGTGTAACCGGTCCGTTTAAAAGTGTAGTTATAGTCCAGTGTTTGAAAATACACTTGGTTCTCTATAACCAGGGCTCTGATGCCAATCTGTAACACCCCCAAAAATTTGTTTAACAACGGAAGTCTTAATTGGGTGTTACGTAGAGGATCACAGTCATAATTATAGAAAACGACTCAAAGAGACGATTTTAAGTCATATTATTGAATTCAAATGCAAAGATGTTCAATAATTATTACATCACATTGATGTTTTAAGAGTGACTGTTTATTAATGTTACACCACCGACACAAAGTCAAATGCCCACTCCATGCCTCCTGAGCTTACTTCAGTTACCTGAGATACATGCTAAAAAGTCAACAAAATTGTTGAGTGAATCCATAGCGTTTATATTTAAAAGCAGTTGAATACATTCCAAGTATTTCAGAAGTAATCAGTTATTTGTTCCATATGCTTATTGCCATAAGTCTCATGAACACAACGTTAACATGTATGTGAGCCATCATAATGACATCAACGTAGTATAAGGGGGCCCTTGAGTAGGAGTTTGCCATTTCTCCTAGTGTATCAAATAAAGTGCATTTGTCTATCAATCCGGCTAGCACAAAGGCTATCCATCCGGCTAGAACAAATGGGTCTGTCAAGCACCAAATAGATCTATTCACAGTATTCGCGTTCACTCGCAAGGGACTAAGGTTCATGATAGAAGGGACTTTCAAGTTGGCGTAGTCTCTTATGCAATATTCAGGTAGCATACAATAGTGAAATACTTGTGTTCATGTAATGTAGCATGTATCCCACCCACATAGTTGTAAAACATGTAAAAAGTGTGGGACTATAGACTCACCTCGAATGAGTGTGTAGGTAGGCAAACAAGTAATGTTAAGTGCAACTGGTGAATGGCTCCAACACGCAATCTGGATAATATGAGAAAACTCAGTTTCTTGTAGTGGTGTGGTTTGCATTTGTGTATAATGCTTAAAGTTCAAAAATAATATTATACTTAATATTATCTTGTCTTTATGTGTGTTGATGATAAGTCGTGCCAGACTTATAGAGTTGTGCACCCTAGCAGGGTGTAGAGTTTCAGTTGATTGAGTGTTCATTATATTCCATGATCTTCGTGAAAGTTTTACTTCATAACCCTTAAGGTTTCCAAAGGTTTACAGTTTAAACCTTAATAGTGAAACTTTACAGTTTCAGTCATTGGGCTTTGTGAAAGTGACATATTTATAGGATATGTGAAAAGTGATCTTTCATTATTTTGTTAATTTAAATATTCACTTTTAGTTCTTTTAGTTATCAAAATAATCATTTTACCAAGTTTAGTGAAATTACAACTTTAACCATCATACTTTATAAAGTTTACATTTATAACCCATAAGTTTATAAAAATGACATTTAAGTACCCCAAGTTTATAATTATATCATTTATAACTTTAGTTTGTTAAAATAACAGTTTTGACACTCTTTTTCCAATATTTACATAATTAGTCCTTATACTTTAAAAATTGGCATTTTTAGTCCTTGTAAAATGTATAATTACATTTTTAATACTCATAATATCAAATTAGTCAACAAATGACAAAAATATTCCAAATGTACTGTTTTAACACCAAGTTTGCAGAATTTACAGTTTTAGTCCTTGTAGTTTAGAAACTTTACAAAACTAGTCCTTTATGTATAAAATGTTCATTTTAGATCCTTATACCTCCAAATTTACACAAGTGACTCAAAATACTTTATATTTACTGTTTGTAACCTTAACTTACAAAAATTACATTTTTAACCCATAGTTTCCAATATTGACAGTTTTAGTCCCTAGACTTTATATCTTTTGCATTTTTAGTCCAAAACAACATTTTAGCTTATGACTTTATTCCAAATAGTTATTTAGGTTTCCAGAAGCTTAGAAAAGCTTGTGTGAGCTTATCAGTAGGCTTATTAGAGCTTATAGCTTATTTTTAGTTTATTAAAGTGTAAATGGGCTTGGGTGAATCTGTTTAGGCCCATTGGGTCTTTTGTAGGTCCAGTGGGCTTCCAACTGGGTTTGGTGGTTCTTGGGCTCACCTTGGGCCTTGCCAAAGTGATAAGGTATGTTGTTGGGCCGTGGAACAGGCCACAACGAGATGTAAGTTTGATGGGCTTTAGCCCATTAAGGGTGTCTTAAGGATTCTGTGAATGAGTAAGGTAGCTATGGAATGAGCTTGTGAGACAGCTTAAACAAGCTTGTGAGAGTGTGAGCTTTGTGTAGCTCGTATGTTGAGGTTCCAAGGAAATAGATTGTACAAAAATATGTACATGGTGTACGTATAGTTTTTGAGTAACGAGGCCAAAGTATAGTGATGAAATCCTTTGAAAACACTTAAAAGATATTAGCAGTTTCTCGATACAGGCCAAGTTCACTTGTAAACGTGTGATATTTGGTATTTTAAAGTTTGGTTAAGCTTGTAATGAGTTCATGGTTTCATTCTTAGGTGTACTGGGATGTGAGTAAGAGTTTTTGTAAGGCACAAACTTAACGAGACATAGGAGAAATTTGGCCAAAGAGTTGGTGTCATAATCGAATAGAAAACATGAACTGTGGAAGCTTGGTGAGGGACTTGTGAGCTTGTAACTCGATAGAGGGCACAACAAGGGCTTGAGTGAAGCTTGTAGTGAGCTTGTACGAGCTTAGAGTAGCTTGTGGCTTCTTCTTTCTTCTCGGTACAAAGGCAGTAAGCAAGAGAGTGTTTGTGAGTGAGTTTTGAGTTTGTACGTGAGATTTACATTGCATGGGAAAGTATGACCTGAAGATAGGGATGCAAGTGTATGGGACAACGGGAATATGTCAGTGAGTTTTGAGTTTGTACGTGAGTTTTGAGTTTGGCCAAAGTGTTGGTGATGAGACGAAAAGTGTTACGCTTTTCGGGGGTCATTTAAGCCTTAATTCGTATAAATGTGATCAAATATTGCCCTAAATCGTTCCTTTTGTCATTTTAGGTACTTTTGAGAAGAATTCTGGAAAACATGCATATTTGGACGTTTTTGGAGCATAAAAGTGAAGAAAA
>LBNU01014114.1:66944-109433 GCA_014162995.1 Artemisia annua | reverse complement strand
GAAGTTGTGGAAGTCGTGGTACGCTTAGGAGTCCAAGTGAGATTTAACGTGACCAAATATAAATATGTGTATGTCGAAATGATGTTGTGAGGTCTTGAGAACCTTGGGATTCACTTAGGAACATTTAAGAAGTCATATGAGTGGTTTTAGAACACATTGGGATCAATGGAAACTCGTTTACATGATTTGAGTAAAGTTGGGTAAGTTTGGAAAAGTTGTAACCTCGTTATGATTTGCCCCTCGTTTACTATTCATATGTACGTATTTGGTTGAGATAATTGTTGATCTCGATTCTTTTGGGTGCAAAGAATGAGGTAGTGCCTTTTGTTCCATAGGTTGCTTGTAAGAATCGTGAAAACGAAGGCAAAAGTAAACGTGCATAGGCTCACGAACTCATGTAGCAAAAGGGGTATCGGATTGGGCTTTAATTGGGCTTGGGAGTTCCTTCCGCCCAAAATGAAATTAAATATGATCCGTGTAGTAGTTTTGGGCTCACATGTTTGTTGTTGGGTCGTATAGGCCCATTTAGAGTAGTGTAGTTAATTCCGGTCATGTGGGGCCTACTTGAGGACAATGTGGGTCCTACCATGTGTATCATAGTTCATGTTGATGTTGTGGGGCCCACCAAGAGGGATGCGGGTCCCATAAGTGTGTATTATAACTCGTATTCGTATAGTGGGGTCCACTGAGGTGAAAACCTCATATGTGGGTATTGTGAGTTCCACTGAGATGTAAACCTCATATGTGGGTATTGCGGGGTCCACTGAGATGTAATACTCATATGTGGGAGTTGTGAGTGCAAAGTGTTGCACTTGTGATCAAAACTGATCTGTAGTTACGTTGTGCTTTGTCCAGGCCATTGTGGGTTGCGTGTGAGCTCATTATAGGTAAGTGTGAATCACATAGCACATAATGATTCAGAGTTGCATAATGTAAACAAAAAGTTTAAAATTTTGCCTAAAAATGGGTGCGTGAACATGATGCGTGGTTTTGTGACCTTACAACAGGTTTTACCTCTCGAGGGATCTCAAGAGGCTTACAACCCCACCAGGCAGTGTACCTGACCGATGTAGTATAGGATAGTGGTATGTACGGGGGATTGATCGTTCTCTCACAGGGAATAGTGTTCGTTAGGACAGCAAAAACTACTCTAATAGGTCTAAGGGTGAAGGAAGATTCTTTTTGTATTTTTATATTTTTAGGAGAGCAAGTAAAATCTCGGTTTTGAAGGAGTGGGCGGAATTAGTTGCTAGTCAACTAACCCAAAATTACTACTATTGCAAAAGAAAATAAAATAACTAAACTATTTGGTTGTGAAAACTATATGGAGAAAAGTGTGTTTACTTAGACTTCATTATTCCCTAATTATCTTTTACCGGTTAATTGATATGTATGTTACTTGTGTGGATGAAGGGTATATTCCTAATAACTCATGGAGTGGCATACATATCTCTCCAATTCTATGAGCTCTTATCTCCTCCTATGCCATGCACGGCACAACCATAGGGATTGTAAACAGTGGCTCATGCGTTAAATATTACCTTAATAGCCTAGTATGCCTTGGCTACATGTTTCCCAAGACGTTCAAGCACGTTACCATAAAGGAGGTTGGCCAGTTTTATTGAGCCTAACATTGATGGAACAATCATCCCAACAAACAACAACACATCAATTAACCAATAATTAATAGTTAGGTTTCATTAGATCTAAGCAAACACAAGAGAATTTAGCTACACATGTTAATTAAAAGACAAGCAAAAAAGATAATCAACCAACATATAGACATATTGATTGAATTAAAGTGAAGACTTATCTTTAATTAAGCATGAGGGTTCCAAGGGTTGGAAACCCTAAAAAGTACAGAAAATTCGTCTAGGGTTTGGTGCCAAAAGTTCTCCACAAAGTTCCACCCTTAATGAATGAAAAATAGAAAACTATATATATATTTTACACTCTGACGGCGTCAGGTTATAGAGGCTGACGCCGTCAGCTCGCCGCCATTAGGTTTCTCGGATGGCCTAGATCCACTTCTGACGCCGTCACTCTCTATTCCACTCTGGGCCGTCACTCTTTAAATCATAACCTGACGGCCTACAACTTCTAACACCTGACGGCGTCAGGTGTTAATTTCCAAAATCTTTCTGGCCCGTCATTTGATAATTGGTTTCCACTCTTTTGTCAAGGCTTGCTGACGGCGTCACCTTGTGACTCTGACGCCGTCAGGTTGTAATTTCTGCTTCTTTTGAGACTTTGTCGTTTTCTTCACTTTTATGCTCCAAAAACGTCCAAATATGCATGTTTTCCAGAATTCTTCTCAAAAGTACCTAAAATGACAAAAGGAACGATTTAGGGCAATATTTGATCACATTTATACGAATTAGGGCTTAAATGACCCCCTAAAAGCGTAACACTTTTCGTCTCATCAGAACAGTAACATACAATTACTTCATGTTTAGTGTTTGTTAATAATTAGGGTTTTTCTCAGGATATTACACACTCCCTCTAATTAAACAGCCATGTGAAGCATCTGAACTTTACTTTTGTTGACTAACATAGTAATTGTGTTTCAACCAAAAGACAAGAAAGCAACATTATGCAAGTTTGTTTTTCTTTTTTTCTTTCCAGATAATGTTCATGCTATTTGCATGAGTTGACTTTTGTAAGTCAAACTGTCAGCCTTAAAACACAACTGCATAAGACATGCCCATCAGTATACAATCCTACAAAAATGTTGTTTGAGTGTGCAAATACATGATTTAAATCTCAAATGGACCCTAAAATTGAAATGTAAATGTAAATATCACAAACTGCAAAAATGCAAATTGACTAATTAAAATAGGCCATTGAAACTAAAATACAAGACAAAGGATGTCTTACAAGACTACATATCCCATTACATCAACATGTCTTAAAACATACGATTACATTCAAAAGTCAACACTTACAACATTAACCCTGCACTTAATTTCTCTTTTTGAGATGCAATAGAAAACACCTACCACCTCTTTTGGGAACCTCTTCTTTTGACTTCGCTTTTAGGGCAAGGACACAACTTGTTACACTCAGAGGCTTTCCTTACTCTGCTTACACTAAGAGGCCGTCCCTTCCTTTACAACTCTTAAACCACAATTGATGCCCTCAGATGGCCTTCCCTTCCTATGCTTATCCTCATCTTCCCACTTTGATCTTATAGTCCTAAAAGCAATACTACTACCCTATGCTTGCAACCTCTGTTTACCCTCATCATCATCAGCAGATATAATGCTCACTTCAGTTGACTTGCCCATGGAATTAACAACTACAAAGATTATACCAAAATAAATAAATAAATAAATAAAATCCTTTAACTCAATAACATCTATAAGGTAAATAGACATTCCAAACACCCCTTTGAGAGCTTGAATATATTTACCTTCTAGCATTTGTTGCTTTCTCTTGATAAACAGCTCATCAAGAAACACATCTAAATCTTCTTCTGCGATGGTGTTGTGTGACCCATATTTTGCTATGACCTCATCCAAAATTTCATCAGTCATTGATATGCTATCCCATACTTGAACATCAGACACAGTCTCTTCTACTTTCACTATTGTCTTTCCCTTGTCATCTAAAAGAGAGAAAAACATTCCAACACATCTTCAACATTTAGGAATCTAATAGACAAGAGCTAGAATGCAGGAAAATGCATACCTTTATTAACCTTCTTTTCGTGCTTTGCCTCATTTGCCTCCTTAGTCTCCTTTGCCTCCTTTGCATCCTTTAACTCCTTTGCATCCTTTGCCTCCTTTAGACTACCAAACAGAACTTCAAGATTTGATATCCTGTTGCCAAGTTTTTCAAGGTATTCCATACCCTTATCTATAAATATGTGCAGACAATTAGATTACTACTAAATCACATTAACTAAATTAACCTTAGACTACATTTCCCTCACATTAACCTAGGGAAATTAACATGTTTATTATGAGACTAGGGAAAAACTGAGTTCAGTGACAAAACTAGTTATAGTGTCTGACTAAGGACCTAACTCACACCATAAGGCAAATCTTCTGTGTGAAGATTATTAGACTCCATGGATCGTTTTGAGCATCTAGGGTTAACAATAACATAGACAATATGCAGCGGAATTAGAATAAACAACTATGTTATTGACACAAGGTTTTCATCATCATCACCTCCAATTATTATTTGATCAGAATAATAACGTGTTACCTAACTGTAACAGGGATCTAAGACATCTCAGACCTTAGAGGTATCGAACACAAACTAACTAGTTCTAGGCATTTACAAGACATATGCCCTAGAACACACACACACCCCTTTAGATATCTACATTATGGAAGACACACCTAAAAACCTATTCCCTGTATTTTGTTTATATAACACAGAATTAGGGTTACAAGAATACTACGAAGGACTAAAACATAAATCTTCTTTTGCAAGAAAGTCCCTCTCCATCTTTTGTGGAATTCCTTCTTGTCACTTTAAGCCCTTCATGTTTCATTCTTCTTGTTTTGTATCATCAAATCAATAATAAACCCAACAATCTTCCCCTATTTGATGATGACAAAACAACCACGAATCTTGTACGAACTTCCCTAGACGAAGTAGAGAAGTTGAGATAATTAAATCTCGCCATGAATGAAACAATCTTGTCTTCCCCTTAATTCATGCCATTCCACTCCAACATCTCTTCCCCTTTTTGTTATCAACAAATAGGGAACATATGTAAATAATGATCTTGACCACCACAAACCAATATCATACTTCCAATACAAGCCTTCCAATGTTTCAAATTGCCCTCCATGAAGCACAAAATAAATAATGAACCCAAAACAATAGAAAACTCCAACTAGTAGCAGCAATAGTGATCAACAGTAGTAAACATCAAAAACTTCCCCTTGAGTTGTGCATGAACATCTAATGATTCTTCAAATCTGTAGGCTTTATATATTGTTGAAGAAAACTAATCATTACCAATTTGATGTTGAAGTAGAAGAAACCAACCTTGTATCTTATGCCTTGTACTAAATACGACTTCGAACATATACTTCACATATAGGGAGACCGCAATCTCTTGACAATAATCACTGAGCACAATAACGTAACTCCTTCAAGTGTTTTGTCAATTCGTAGTCACTTGAACGAACAAACAAGTATCTTTAAACGGTATGTAGACGTTTAAGATATGATAAGACACAACCTTGATAAATTCCATCGCATCATCAAATAAGCAACAAAAACTTCTCTTCGCCAATAAGAAAAATAACTTGAGCCTTTAAACATTAACGAACCAAAAACAAATCTCTTTGTGTGTGTGAACTTCCCCTTATGTGTGTGTAAACCAATAACCTGTGTGTGTAAAACCATCCAAATCTGCCATATATCTCAAACAATCTGCTCATTAAAACTTCTATGTCGAATTACCATAAAACCCATGTATTCTTGAAGCTTCTTCCCCTCAATCAATTAAACTTTGACAAAACAAAGCTTTCAAGAAACCTTTAATATCGACACAACTACCCTTTCTTGTAATTGAACATGTAAAATCACAGCAGTAGTTAACAAAACGCAGCAGCAGAGTACCATAAGTAGCAGCAGTTTCGAGCAGCAGTTTACTAAGGCTAGCAGCTGTTTGCTAAAACTAGCAGTAGACCGAGCAACAGATTAAAAATTAAGTGCAACAGCAGATTCATAAAGCTAGCAGTAGTTTCGAGCAGTAGAGTTATACATATAGCAGCAGAGTGAAATTAATATGGAGCAGCAGAGTTACAATACGCTAGCAGCAGAGTGACTTTTACAAATAGAATCATAGTCGTCTTTTTTTTTTTTTTTAAGTATAAAGAACACTTCAAAGTGTCGGAAAACCCTAAAATACCAAAAATCACTCATACACCTCCAAAGCTTCTTTTCTTTCATGACGTTTTAGGCACCAAACAACATATAACTAACCTCCATGATGAATTAATAAATCAAGTATGCACGAATGGAGATCATAAAAACCATAAAATTCGACTTACATAAACCTTTTTCTGCAGCAGACTTTGAGAATTTTTATCTTTTTACTGAGAGCTCAGATCGAAGATCCCTCCGGTGGAACTCTTCCTTGATATGTTGAGAATCTCCAGTAAAAATTTCAGCCCGATCCAACGGCTAACGAAGGACAAATCGCCTATACAAAAAGCTCTGCAGAAAGTTGCGAAAATTGTAACAAACTTGATTTTTTTTTTCTTTCGTTCTTCGACAACAAAACCTTGTGAATCCCTAGGTAACGAGCTCCCAAGCTCTGATACCACTTGTTGAAATTATTAGACTCCATGGATCGTTTTGAGCATCTAGGGTTAAACAATAACATAGACCAATATGCAGCGGAATTAGAATAACAACTATGTTATTGACACAAGTTTTTCATCATCATCACATCCAATTATTATTTGATCGAATAATAACGTGTTACATAACTGTAACAGGGATCTAAGACATCTCAGACCTTTAGAGGTATCGAACACAAACTAACTAGTTCTAGGCATTTACAAGAACATAATGCCCTAGAACACACACAACCTTTAGATATCTACATTATGGAAGACACACCTAAAAACCTATTCCCTGTATTCCTGTTTATATAACACAGAATTAGGGTTACAAGAATACTACGAAGGACTAAAACATAAATCTTCTTTTGCAAGCAAGTCCCTCTCCATCTTTTGTGGAATTCCTTCTTGTCACTTTAAGCCCTTCATGTTTCATTCTTCTTGTTTTGTATCATCAAATCAATAATAGACCCAACATTCTTCAATAATACACAAACATTAAGTATCCACACATAATACACACCTATACATAACAATGCAAACAAGCAACATAATACACTAACCTTGGACAACCTCCTATTGATTGTACTGCCTTTGCCACAAGTCTTCGAATATCACGTCAACCATTGATTGGTCTGAATGCCATTTATTTCCATATTTAGCGAAATTATATGCAATCATCTCATCGGTTACCTCCATTTGGCTAAAATCCCTATTCGTTGAAGACGAACCTGCCATCGTTTGGGTTTCTTGATAAATTAGGGTTGGGAAGAACTCAGAGATGGGTGCAAATGATTTTGAGTGGGTGTTTTGTCGAAAAAATGGGGGGTTTTTTTATAGGGACGAACCGCGCTAGATACGACATGAAAAGACAAGAATAGCCTCGTTGACAAGTCAACTAATGAGGGTAGATAACTGGTGTTAGGAATAACGGGGCTCCAGGGGCCAAACGGGTCACCGTTTGCCAAACCGGGGACCCCGTACGAGAGCAAAAGCAAACAGGGGACCAACTGTGAGAACGGGGGTGAGTTCAGGGACCATCTGTGGAATTTACCCAAAATAAAAGAGACCAATACAAACATAAACATTAGCCCATTTCTTTGTAAAAAAATTAGAGGTGGCAAAACGGGCGGGCCGGGCGGGCTAAACGGTGACCNCATAAACATTAGCCCATTTCTTTGTAAAAAAATTAGAGGTGGCAGAACGGGCGGGCCGGGCGGGCTAAACGGGCACATGTTATACAAATCGCTTTATAGAAGACAAAAAATGACGATATAAATTCCTTAAACGTAATACTTCATTTATATTAAAAAAATTAAATATATTACATATATAAGTTTTTCTTTAAAAACGATTATAATGTTCTTCAATTAAGAGAAAATATGTGCCCAGTGGCCATTTAACTTTTCAATGGGCTAAATATACCCATTTCAAAAAAAAGAGAGGGCTAAATGTGTTCAATCTTTTACAAAGTAGCCAAAATTAGTCCAATTTATTATTTTTTTTTATTTTTTATTTTTTTATTTTTTTAGAGTTTTAGGCAGCCCTCTAACAAAAATAAAAAAAAAGGGGATTACTTTAACCAAACTACATACACGCATTGACGCATCTGGATCTTCTTCATCTTCCATGGCCGCCTCAACATCATCGTCTTCATCCTCAGATCTATCCTCTTCTTCATCGTCTGATCAAGACCGTCGTTCACGCCGCCGTAAAGACAAAACCAAAAAAGATTCTCTAAAAATCAACAAGAAAAGCCGTACCAGTACTAAACGTCGTCGCAGGCGCACTCACTCTTCCTCTTCTTCATCTGATGACTATAGGTTAGTTTATTGATTTTATATGCTTTTATTTATATATTTGGTTTTATTTATCATGTTATTTTATGAGCGGCTTGGAGAAGCATAAATAAGCAATCCAAAAAGCAGTAATTGCTGACTTGAAACAGTTTTGCGTTATTTAAAGTGCTTAATTTGGCGTATAAGTAGGTGGAAGGAAGCTGCTTATTTGAGATGAAATAAGCTACCATTGTATTAAACTAAAACCTTTCATTAACGGGGTTCTTTGAACTTTCTAAACAAAAGTAACATGTATTTAAATTCTATATATTAGAACACTATCTTTAGGTAGAAAAAGTAAGAAGGGTGCGTTTATTTTCACACTATTCGGCTTAAATAAGTTCATTATGACATAATAAACTTATATAAGCCAAAAAGTTTTAAAATAAGCCACAAAAAGTGAGCTTATGAAACATAAGCCCAAAACTAAATAAGCCGAAACAAACACCCCCTTATCTTCACAAAACACTTAAAAATATAGAAAAATTCTCTTGTTTTCTATCTCTAGTTTTGTTTTGTAGTTTTCCTTGTTAAGTTAGGAAATAGGGGATTTTGTGTTTTGCAAAACATTTTGTTGGAAAACGTTAATTTGAACGCGATCTCTGTTTTCCACAAAACATTTTGTAGAAAACAAGGGTGTTTTCCCCCAACTAAACGCACCCTAAGCATTCTGAAACACCCTTGGAATTGTTCTGTTCTTCTAAATATTATGAGGGCGTTTGGGATTTGCTAATTTCGCGTTTATCTTAACTAGTTTTTGAGGTGTAGAGATAAGAAAGGTAGATGGCTACATATCTCTATTTAAGGGTTTCTAGGTTAGATCTGAGGGTTATAAATCAATATTTTTTTAAAGAGGTCGCAACATGCTTATTAAAAGCTTTTTATTTTACCCCAAATAGATGTAGTAGATGCAGCTTGGATTATTGAAATACTCCCAAACACCTTGTACAAGCTGGTTTCACTTACTCTTCAGGAATAAAATAAGTGGTAACCAATAAGCACGTCGAGACTGCTTTGACTTGCTTGTTTGAGATGAAAACAAAATTACCATTTAATCTAATGTCATGTCTACCCTAAAACCTTTGATTAAATGGGTTCAGTTTAATTTATTATGTTTTAGTTCCATTTTTTACGGCATAAGCAAATTCAAACTTCATATCAAGAATTGCTTATTTTTAGGCTGCTTATCAGTAGAACAAATAAGCAATCCCAAACACTGCTAACTGTAGAATGTATACAAGAACTCCTAAAGGTCTACACGGAGTGAGCGACCTATTGTAATTTTAAATACAACATTGTCTGATAGTAATGTATTTTTTTGCTAAAGATTTTGATAACAAAACAAAAGATGTATCCCAGAGGAAACAAGTCCTCTTTGTTAAAGTGAGCTTCAACATAGCTTATGGCATAAAATCTATGGTTTTTAGGGGTCAGCTTTATTGAAGCATGAGGTGAGACTAGTAACACGCTATTTCCCTATTTTTAGGTGTTAGTGGGAGTCAAGAACGGAATAATTAGAAGCAAGTAGGATTTTGTGCAGAATGTGTATGAATAGCTTTCATGCTCATGTGCATTTGACATTTAGTGTCTCTGCGGTTTTGTTAAGCGTCACCGACTTACATTAGTGTATGGAACTCCTTTATGGCTTACATTTAGTGCGTTTTTGGAATTGCTTAAGTTTCGTAAAAAGGTTGTTTAGAATATAGTGTTTAGATTTTTTTATTTTGCGTTTATCCTGAACTGATTGCTGAGCAGACAGAGAGAAGATGGTTTGATGGCTACACATCTCTACTTACGTGTGTTTAGGTTAGATCTCAGGATATTCTCACAAAATAAGCAGATAAGCAGGCGCAACTTGCTGATGGAAAACTATTTATTTTACTCCAAATCAGCAATAGTAGCAGCTTGGATTGTTAAAACACTGCTTATCTGCTTATTTGAAGCAGCTAAGCAATCCCAAACACTCTGTAGAAGTTTGAAGTGTTTGGATAAGACAAGCTGCTTCTTATATTATAATAATAATAAATGTTGCAAAAAGCGCTAGGCGTAGGCGGGGCGGTTGACCACCGCCTAGGCGGATTGAATTTTTCTATATAAAAAATTTAAAATTATGTATCTTTGATATAAAATCTGCATAATTTGTATATTTTTAATAATTTTATTAATGTTCTTATTATTTTTGATTATATATCTTATGTATATTTGCAAAATTTACAAGAAAACTATATATTATTAGGGCCAATATATATTTTTAATGGGCCAACATATCTTCAAATCTTCGATTATGCGTGTTTAATTGTGATTGTTGTGTTTTTATCAACATGAATTGTTTCAATTATAGATCCAAAGGCGTATTTTGTCAAAGTGTGTGACAAGAGGGGTTAATTGGGTAAAAAGACCATAATTTGAAGTTTTTATAAGTGTTGACCGATTTGACCCGCCTAGCCTGATTTGACCGCCTAGCCCGATTTGACCCGCCTAGGCGGGATGTTGACCGCCTTTTGACCAAAACGCCTAATTTGACCGCCTAGCTTCAAATCGCCACGGTAAGTGACCGCCTAGGCGGCCACCTAGACCGCTTTTTACAACACTGATAATAATAATAATAATAGTAATAGTAATAGTAATAGTAATAGTAATAGTAATAGTAATAGTAATAGTAATAGTAATAGTAAATAGTAATAGTAATAGTAATAGTAATAGTAATACTACTAATAATAATAATAATAATAAAGGATTCAGTTTATACTTTGGATCCTTTATTGTAGTTGGATTTCTTACAGCATAAGTGAATCCAAATATCATTTACTATATCATTTACTGAGCTGCCAATCCTTAAGATGCTTAATCGCAGAAGCCAATAATTGTAGCATAATGAAATTCCAGGGTACTAATGGTACGCATGTTTTATTTTCTGGTAAGTCGGTATAGGGTACGAATCTAAAGGTCTACAGAGAATAATATGATAATGTTTTTGGGTAACCATGGTTTCCAAACCTGTTGGTCGACTAATCCACGGGGTTTGAACCCAGCACAACAGACTTAAACCGGGTAAAGCCCTCCCTTTTCAGGAGGTTGGTGTGGCCATTTCAGGGATATGGTATGATAATTGTACTTACCTTGTCTAATTATAATGTGTATTATTTGTTAAAGAATTTAATAAAAGATTAAAAGATTTTACCACGAAGAAAGTTGTTTTGCTTTTTATGTAAGTGTTATTCAGCATTCAGCACAGCTAACACTACAGAAAATCTATCTTGCTCTTTATTTTGTTGGAATGAGCTTTTCAAGCCTGAGGCGAGACTAGTAAAACACTATTTCCCTGTTTCTAGGTCATAATGAGAGTCAAGAGCGGATGAAATAGAAGGAAGTAGGATTTCATGCAGAATGTGTATAAATGTGTATAGATTATCGTATTTGCACATCACATGGCTAGTCCTGATAACTTTTTAAGTCAGAGAAATTGGGAAGATGGATTGCTAATAGTTACTAACAACCCAAAAGCTGTAGTGATGGACTATCTAAGTTTCATAACCCAAAAGGTACGAAGAATGCATGGACTTTTTAAGGTCATGCTCAGTTTATTCGAGTTTAACCCTTACTATTTATCACTTGAATTGTATAGTACACTATTAGTTTTTGAGCGTATCACTCTGTTGATGTCACTCTGATTAAAAATATAATCTAGCAAAAACTTAGCCCCACCCACAAAATGAGAGAAGGAAAAAAGAAAATTTTCAGGTTGTGGGAAGTACAAAGTTGTTCTTACTGAAGTCTAGTGATTAGCATTAAGGAGTAAAGTCTACCTGTCAAAAAGAGAAGGTTGAATGGTTGATATTTAATATGTTACTTGATCGGCATATCATATGAAGCTTAGTTTTTGGTTCAGTTTTGGACACTTGAATTATGAAGGTGTTTACTTACATCTTTGTAGAATTCAGATATTAAGGATTCCTTTTGCATGTTACAGCTCATCTGGCAGTGAAGATGGACCGTCCAATCGCTCAAGGAAACATAAACGGTCGCATCGCCACAAAAAGGTTACGTGTCTAGAATCATTGCATAACTTGCACCTGTTTGGTCAACCCTTATCTCATTTTGTTTGATTTTCTTATTTTTTGTTTCATCAGAAGGATAAGGATAAGGGGAAGGCTAGGCAGCACAACAAACGTGATAAGCGCAAAGTGAAAGAGGTAGGCCACTGCGTCTTTATTGTATAAGTTTGGCTTTAGTGGGGACGTTATACTATTACCGTTTTTGTATAAGTAGCAAACATTTTCATTTTACATCAATGCTAGTGTTTTTGCTCCACTGGCTTTTTATGCACGTGCAAGTCTGTTCAGCAAAAAATGGATTTATTGCTAATGTTTCTTTAGTTAGTTTTTGATATAAAAATATGGTAGATTTGTATTGGATATATAAGGTGCTGATAGTACTTTCTGCCTTCTTTATTGCTAATGTTTCTTTAGTTAGTTTTTGATATAAAAATATGGTAGATTTGTATTGGATATATAAGGTGCTGATAGTACTTTCTGCCTTCTTTCATGAATTGGCTCTTTGAAATTGGAGCTGGGATCTATGACATGATGAATGGGTGCTTATTTGGCATGTCTGGATGATGTTCTGTCTTGGATTTGGTCCTGGCATTGGGAGTCTTAACAGAACCAGAAGGATGGTAGCAGCAGTCCTGTTCGACTCTCGAAGGTAACTTCATAACTTTGATCTTATTAAGTTAATAACAGCAAATTTAGTGACTTCTGATTGTAATAATGTGAATCATCTGCCTTCTACAGTTTCTAGGTCGTGACAAAGTTGATGATGGTGTCCGCCGCAGTGCAGTATCTGGTAAAAAGGTGAGTAGTTACTAAGTTACTAGAGACTGCAGTTTTGATGTATTTACATGTGAATGCCTGATACCGGTATGATTATCTCTTTTGGGTCTAATGACGTAATTTATAAAAAGAAAAAAACAAGTGGAAAAGGTAATGGTCGAAACTTAACCTTAGTCTATCTTTAATGCGTAAAAGCGTCGTAAACCGTCTATTCAAATTAGTAGATAATTTTGGAATTTTGTACCTTAATATATGACACACACTTATTTGTAATCAATATATTTTTGGACAACCGAACCCATTCCGACCATTGCCTATACTAAAATGATATGTTTGAATGATTAACCAACCTGTCCATGGCGCCACCTCTAATGCTTATCATCTGGTGTTGCGCTATTACTTGAAATGAGTGCATCTTGCGTTGTCTTAAATTTGTAATTGCATTGGCAGATCTTGTTAAAACTCGACAAGACAAAGGAGGATAAGAAGGCAGAAGATAATCGGAACCAGTTGCTGAAATTCTTGAATGCTAGTTATGACTGAAGCTATGGTGAATCTGCTCTACTTCATCCCTGGGAGATTGTTCGACCCATTATTATACATTGTTCTTCCTTTTTTGGGGTCAGTGAAACTTAATGTTTATCTTTGTTTGTGTTGTTGGAATGTGACATTTTATCACTATTTTTGAATATGTTAGAAGTTTGTTTTGGTGAATTGTTTGACCATTCGATCTGGATTAAGTAGTTTTTCATGTTAATCTCCAAATGAAGTCGAAATGTTACTTATTCTCATTTCAATGAAGATGTTTCATGAATGTTGGAATTTGGTTCAGGGTTTTTTAATTGAAAATGTTTAAAACTATACCCTTATTCCTATTGTATGCATCAAGCTATTTTTTTTGTTAAATGTATATAAGTATCCAAATTCCAAACCATAGTTTGACTTGAAACATGTATTTTGGTTTCATGGCCCCGGTTTTTACAAAGTATCATTCCACATTGATTGAGCATCTAAGTTGCCATTCCCCCATCATCTTTTCCAGCAAAACCAAAAGATGATTTGATTAACATTGACAGAAAGAAAATAAAAGTTTATTCTGGATTGATGGTTGGAGTATTATCAGAATTTGAAGCAGTTATGCAAATAGGAAAGCAATAAAAGTTTATTGTAGATTGTCTGATGTGAGTTGTTGGTTATTTTGCATCTTATTAAGGGTTAATTCTACATATAGGTAACGAACTTTTCAAAATTTTCAATGTTAGGTATTTTACTCTCAAAAATACTAAGTTAGGTAACGAAACTTTAATCTTTGTTCAATGTTAGGTAATATGACTGTTTTGGGTGCCATGTCAGCTTGTTGGGCCCACTTGTGTCCAGTTATAATTAAAAAAGTTAATTAATTGAATGGGTATTTTGGTCTTTTCATGTCTCTCTTTTAACCGGCCACCACCACCACCACTCCCCGGCCACCACCACTCCGGCTATTTTTCCGACCATTTTCCGTTAACAACAAAAATCCATGATCAAAACCAAATATTTTTTTTATCAAAATATCCTTTCTTTCTTATAGGCTATATTACACATCTAACAACAGATGATGCAATCTACTTAAAAACAAAAAAATTATATAATAAACTTGATATCCATATCATTCTTTTAACTATATTCACATATTTACATAGATAACGACATAATACACAGTGCTACTTTGATCACACTATTTACTTAGGAAACCAACTTAGTAGACCAATTATTTACACATTGGATCATCCTGCAACATATACAGAACCAGAAAGATGGTTACCCACTAAAGGATTTGGTTCTGATCAAACGAACGGCTTGGCACCTGTTATGCCCAGTTTCCCTTTAATCGGAACTGGGTCAATTTATCCCTCCATTGAGCTGTGAAAAACCAACCAAGAATATTATTGTAACCCATTTTGACCTTTTACTAAACCCACCTATTTTGCCACTATGAATCGTAAGTGCTAAGGATCATATCAATAGCTTCTATGTCCCCAAATCTAAAATTTCTTATGCCTGGTTCCCAATTCAGTACATTAACTGAGGTTAGTAGACCTAGCCACCTATGAGAGCCACTTGAATCATGTTACATTGATAGGTTTCATGGTTTTTTTTTGGTTTGTTTAACCTTTTATGGTTATAATTACCCTAGATCCATAACCCAGATTATTATCTCCATCTCAAGAACACCATAACCTAATGATGGTGACGTGTGTATGATGATGACAGTAGCCAGATCCAGCAAGTGTAGCAGCAACGATGGTGGTGGTCGAAGGCGAGATTCCGGTGACGGTGAAGAGGTTCGGTGATTGTGGCGGTTGTGTTCATGTTTTGGTTTGTTGGTCCGGTTTGTTAGAGATAAATGATTATGTTTGAGATCTGAAATATGGAATGAAGATGAGTTTCCTTGTTAAAATACATGAAAGGACAAATATACCCTTCAACTTACCGGTTTAGCAGGTCACCAGTTGCAAAAATACCCAATATTACCTAACATTGAACAAAGATTAAAGTTTCATTACCTAACATAGTATTTTTGAGAGTAAAATACCTAACATCGGAAAGTTCGTTACCTAACAATAAAATTAACCCTCTTATTAATAATGGAGTTACTGTCGTGATTAGATGAGAAGTTGCTGGTAAGAACAGGAAATCAACGATGTGGAATAATACCCATGACATGGCAGCGACATTAACGTGAAATTTGATAGTTTTCGATCAACCCCCCCCCCCCCTATAACTAAGATAAGAAGAGAGTTAGAATCAAATAATGAAAAAAAACTACAATCACAAATTCTAGATACACCTATAAAAATAGACACATCTTTTTATTATCTCTCTTCTTATTTGAAATATATGGTTAAAATTTATTTTAAGTATTATTATCATTTCAATAAATATTCTTACTAGATATCTTCAAGTCTTGATATATTAAAAAGTTATATAGAGAAAATTATGTTCGGTCATGTTCTATGCACTTTCTTATTATTAACCCAAAATATTATTTACAAAATATTGAACATCAAATATCTAGGAGGAAAAAAAAAAAAGAAAAGAAAAAAAAAAAAAAAAGTGAAAATTGCATTATAGTCTTGAATCTATGCCCTTCTCCATAGAATATAAAATGTTTACCATCTTGTCTACCATAACTTAAAAGTTATACATTGACATTGATGGTCACTAAAAAGAATTCCGGTATGATATGCGAACTACAAAATATCTCGCAAAAATTTTTACGAACTTTGACAATTGTTTCAATATTTGTTTTAGTTGGAAATGGTTCTCTAGATATGTTTTTTAACGAGCTTACACTAGATTTAACTCCATGCATGATTTACTCCGAAACCGCAACCAAATGGCCAGTGGAAAGATCCTTGGTTTGGGTTTAAACCTCGCTAGGAAACGTTTACGGTTTACCAGTTTATGATTTACTGCGATGTTTGGATCTATGTTTCAAGCCCAGTCCGAGTCCTGACATTCAATTCTAGACATGTGTGTTGTCAGCTAGAAAGATGGCATGCACTACACAAGTATATATTTCAGTTATCGAACACATCCAACAGTCAGTCCTATATCCATACAATCAACACTTGTTGGTCAGCCTTGTTTATCAAAACGAGGTACCCATCAGTAGAAACATCCACAAGACATTCTTGTAATTAGTTGTCAACTTACGTACCTAACGTGTAGTGTCTTAAATGGTGTCCAAGAGGCATACATATACGGCTGCATAAGCTTTTACGCTTTCTAAATGTCCAATTAACGTCAAACGAAAAACTAGCTTGCTATAAGTGTAAATGATTTAACAAAAGCATATAAGGTTTGAGAAAAACGGTATAGATGGACGTCCATGGTACATACTGAACAATTTTAAGTGATTTTTTTCTTTGTAACAATATTTTTTCGAATAATGAAATTAAAATGTTAAATCAAACAATGAATGTTTCGTTGAGGCTGGTAAGTCGTACATGACTTCACATGATCCATAACACCATAATTAGCATCATTTATTGGAGTGTTTTTAGGTAGGTGAAATTTAAGTGGTTAATGTTACTTTTTTGTGAGAAAAATAAGTGCTACTGGGCGTACTAAGGTCAGTGGCGGAGCCAGGAAATCTAACTGAAGGGGGCAACACGAAATAAGAAAGATCGATAACAACAGGTTAAAAAAATTCTTTGCATTTTGGGTCGGGTCAGGTTTAACTAAACATAAAAACCGCTTGTTTTAGTACACTGGTGAATGAGTTGCATCGATTTTGGTAAAATGAAACCTGGTTAGTAATGTCATTTCATCAAGTCAAACTTAATTAAGATAGATTATCTTGTTGTCTATTGTTGATGTAAATTAGATCAACCAAAACTAAAATAAGGTGAAAGTGGTTAAACATGTATAAAACCTTACTAACCACAATTCTTATTAACAATCTGACTACTTTTCTTTGAAAGTCTTACCGTATATTTGTTTCGAAGATAACAATGAAACTAAATATCTTAAACCACATGACCTATAAATACAAAGTAAACACTAAAAGTACATGTATAAAATTTCAGTTCCTGATATTAAAATAGAAGCACTATATATAAAGACTAGTATTAAAATAGATGAATATTTTATTGTATTTATTGTTACCTACTTTACCACTTTCCAATCTTCACTCTCCACCTTCTCTATCCCCTTCCCATCTCCACTCTCCACCATTTCTTTTTCAGCTCATTTCATAAATCAATGATTTCTAATTTTCGATAAACACAAATTTGAAGATGTAATTGTTGATCTTGGATTCCTGTAGAGGGCACTTTATTTTTTAAGCTGAGGGCACTGTGATTTTTCAGAACAATTTTAACCATTTTTCTACTAATTTTAGCTACTCCGCAAGAACTTCGTTGGGGGCATGTCCCCCCACTACTAGCAAGGTGGCTCCGCCCCTGACTAAGGTACTATGGGCTATGGCTATGGCTGTAGGTGGCCTTACTTATCTAAAAACTGTTAGGGATCTGATGAAATTCATTTGAATCGTATGACAAAATAAGTTAACCCTGATGTTTGCTAAGTAATGGCCTATTAGAGCATGCACAATGGTAACGCACACCCCGTGTTAAACGAGATTTAACGCGCGTTAAAGGCGAGTTAACCATTGTGAGGGTGTAAGTTAAAGCCGTATAGATAAGGTTTGAGAAAAACGGTATAGATGGACGTCCATGGTACATACTGAACAATTTTAAGTGATTTTTTTCTTTGTAACAATATTTTTTCGAATAATGAAATTAAAATGTTAAATCAAACAATGAATGTTTCGTTGAGGCTGGTAAGTCGTACATGACTTCACATGATCCATAACACCATAATTAGCATCATTTATTGGAGTGTTTTTAGGTAGGTGAAATTTAAGTGGTTAATGTTACTTTTTTGTGAGAAAAATAAGTGCTACTGGGCGTACTAAGGTACTATGGGCTATGGCTATGGCTGTAGGTGGCCTTACTTATCTAAAAACTGTTAGGGATCTGATGAAATTCATTTGAATCGTATGACAAAATAAGTTAACCCTGTTGTTTGCTAAGTAATGGCCTATTAGAGCATGCACAATGGTAACGCACACCCCGTGTTAAACGAGATTTAACGCGCGTTAAAGGCGAGTTAACCATTGTGAGGGTGTAAGTTAAAGCCGTATTAACACGGCGTATTAACCCCTTAACTCAGCGTTAACGTGGTGTTAAAAAAAAAAAATCACTTTTCCCCCCTAAATGAAGGGGTGTTTTTGTAAATTGTTGTTGAGTTATGATTATGATTGGGGGTGTTTTTTTGTGAGTTAAAGTGAAAAGGTTAAAGCTGATGTGGCGCTGACGTGGCATTGTGTTAAACTTTAACCCGTGTTACCATTGTGCATGCTCTTAGTAGTTTAGGACATAAAAAACGAGGCACATATAATGGTGTAATTAGCTGCTACTCGTGAGTTATTCAAGCTCAACTAGTTAGAGCTAATTACTTGAGCTCGAGCTAAATCCCAAGTTTAACTTGGAGCTCCTCCCGTAAATGTGCTCAGTCTAGCTGCACACCAGGCATTGTAGGACATGCTTGTGCAGTGATGTTAAGTGAGGCACCCTTTCCCTCTCTTCTACAATTATTATTTGGATCATTATACGTTTAATCGGAACATGGCATGGTGATTGGAGTTTTGCCAAATTAGTCTAAGGCGACTTAGTGGTAAGGCGGCCTAAAAATCTTAGAAGAGGAGGCCTATGTTTTAATCTCACAGTACGTCTAACCAACTAACCATCTTGTGATAGCCGAGGAAGAGTCCGAGAGCGCACATGAGAACACTGGTTTGGTAACGTATACCAAAGTTAAAGATGATTGGCATTCCCCGATTAGCCTGAATATACATTGTTATTATGGTTGTTATTAGAAGGCCTCCTACATCATTAGCAATCATCTTGCGATCTTTAAACAAATAGAAATTAGGGGTAAGTGTAGTTATTTTAATCAGATCACGATCAATAATTGTTTTGTTTAATTGTCACCTTTTGGATATGTTGGTTTCGACACATCAACCCTAATCTAAATTCACAAGTTTCAATTCTAATCCCACCAAAAATTTGCAAGATCACCTTTTTAAACACATGGAATTTGTAAGATAATGACAACCGTAAGTTAGTATGTTTATTCTAAAACAGCATATCTAGAAACTCTAATGAACCCGAAGCTGAAAAACGGGCTTGGCCACTATCCTATCATCTAACACTTCCTTGCAGTCCGAGCGGTGAAATCGTGAAAGTTCGGATTGGAATAGAAACCTAAACATTAGGGCAATAAAAACACTAATTTATTAGTGAAGAAATCCGACAGCAAGCGGAAACAATTCTCCATGCAGCAATAAAAGCAAATAAAAGTCTTAACAAAGCAAACACATTAGATCAAAGCAATTAATTTTGATGAACACATCCGAGAACGAGCGGAAAATAATGTTCATGACGCAGCAACAACCAAATAAATTTAGGCAGCGTGCTTTTTCAGAATTCAACAACGATGGCTATTGTGGCGGCGCGTGGCGGCTTATGGGGTAACCTTTTTGGTTAGGTTTTGGCAGAATTTAAAAAGCGAAGAGAATGACAGTGACAACGTTAGTTAACTCCAAGCGCATTGTCAGTTATGACCAAAAGAGCAAACAAGTAGGTGTTAGGATGAAAACCGTGTTGGCGGTTAGCGTTTGACGGGGTAGCCTATAGGAGACGGTTTAACGTAGCCATCTAAATTTAAGGACCAAACCCGCTATGATACTATGAAAAGAGTAAACGTGTCTTTGGCTTATCAAACTTATATATCTACAAGTTACGAAATACTCACAATACTGTCTTGTGAATGGTTTATACAATATATAAGCATGTCTTTTAAATTTAATTAACGCGACCTACAAATATTAAATGATAGTCTTTGGGAAACCAAATTATTAAATTTTAACCGACCTACCGCACCTTTTAAAAACGTTCACATATATAGAAAACATCTTATAATTGTGATATAGGGTAAAATAAATTACATCATTCAATAGTAGAGGCATTTATTCTCACCGACTACTCTGTAGAGTTTTGACTCTATACATTAATAACGATCGTCAGAAATAGATGTCTTCTCCAGTTTGATACAAGTGAATTTGTCATTTTGCGAGCTAAAGTTAAACTTGGTTTTTACTTATACTAATTAACGTCTAACACTGAGGGTACTTTATAAACACTTGCTTCCTATATTTAAACAACAATATTAAAAATACATATCTCACTTTTAGTCTCTCAAAATTATTTATCTACACATATGGTACCTAACTCGAAAATTAGTAACATCATTAGTCAACATAACTGACGGACATCGCTTTCTTGTCCCGGATCACTTTCTCCAACTAGTGATGGCCAACAATTCAATTTTTTGGTTTGACAAGATAATTTTTTATTTTTCTTTAAAGACAAACTGCATTTACAACCTAGCAAAGTAGCAAGAGACCAAGAGAAAGAAAACAATTACTAGTACCACATTTACTAAAAATCCGATTTAAAAAAAAAAAAAAAAAAAAAAAAAAAAATCACTCTATTTTATCTCTCTTGTGTGAGGATCAAATCAAAGATGAATATCATTTTTCCGCACTTTGTGTCTTTTCACATAATAGCTGGGAATTGATTCGTAATCGGTGGAGGTTAGATGTGAGTGATCCTCTTGATAGGGCCTTGCATTTTATTGATATAGATGCCTCGCATGGTGATGGTGATTTGAATTTGGATGATAAAACAAGTTCTTCTTCTGATGTTGCAGTTCTATGTGCTATCCGGTGGATATGGAGGGCTCGGAATTTACTTACTTTTTTGCGACCAATTACGAGGAATATCATTGACGATATTATCACAACATCTTATCTTTGGATAAAAAATAGAACCAAGTTTCTTGTATTTCTTTGATTGATTGGTATGACAATTCGAGTATTTTTGCATTTAATTGTAATCTTTTCTTAATCTTTCCATGCAGGTTTCTATAACGCCAAGCGAGCCAAATAGGCCACAACGTAAGATGGTATGAAAAGGTTTGAGGTTGGCTTTATATCATTATATGCAAGGCTAATATTGCCAAAGAGAGTCGAGACATGCATTCAAATTTGACACATTCTACCAATTTAAAACATCCTTCCAATTCTTCGTGGCTGAATTGCAAGGTCCTCATAACATTTCCATTCTTAGTAAATCTTGGTTTTCTATAATGGTCCCAATTGCCCACCTCCCGACCATTAATTATCACTGCATATATAGATGTCCAATATTATGATGTCGACATGCATGCAACGTCCTTAAAGACACGAGGAACAAGTTGCACATCATACAATCAAAAGCGGAAAATGGTGACCATGAAAAAATCGATTAAATCTTCTTAAAACAGTTAATAAAAGAGTGTCTTGCTTCATAAAGGGGTCACCTGTCTTCATTTCTATTCATTCTAGCGGTGGAGACTTTGCTTGTGATCAAGGATGAAGTCACGGATCGAATTACCAATTGGGGAGAGCAAAAGATGTTTGAACAAAATTTCATCTTTTTTCATCAAAGGGACAAATTATAGAAGTATATATCTATCTATTATTAGAAGTACGTTTCAACTTCATGAATTCCCTATAGAGTGACAACCCACACTGTCACAATATATTGTGTTATACTTATTTAGTTAGAAGTCGATAAATTCCTTAAAAATATACACCAATAGTATATAATACAGAGTAGCATTTACTTGATTCAAGAAATTAACCAGTGAATTATTGATAATAGCATTCACTTGATCACTTCATCATATACAAATAATTCAAAATTTGACAGCTTTTATTTATAATAAAAACATTAGGGAACATTATTCATGAGCTAGACTTCGACTACCAATTGGGGAGAGCAAAAGATGTTTGAACAAAATTTCATCTTTTTTCATCAAAGGGACAAATTATAGAAGTATATATCTATCTATTATTAGAAGTACGTTTCAACTTCAATTCCCTATAGAGTGACAACCTACACTGTCACAATATATTGTGTTAATAGTATATTTACTTGGCGCAAACTTCATATAATACAGAGTAGCATTTACTTGATTCAAGAAATTAACCAGTGAATTATTGATACTAATAGCATTCACTTGATCACTTCATCATATACAAATAATTCAATATTTGACAGCTTTTATTTATAATAAAAACATTATTCATGAGCTAGACTTCGACTACCCCTATTATATTTTACTTAAAACTGCATAGCCGTTTTGTATATATAGGTTTTGGGTCAAAAATAGTACGTTACATCAAATAAAATTTAATAAATAACATACAAATCGTACAAATTTCACCCCATTTCAACGGTTCCAACTTCCTTATATAGCTTATGTTTTTCTATATATATATATATATATATATATATATATATATATATATATATATATATATATATATATATATATATATATATATATATATATATATATATATATAAACCAGCGGTATTAAGTTACTGAAAAAAATATATTTTTGCTCAATATATAACACACCATCCACACATTATTCTTTTCTCCATATAATCCAACTTTATTCCTTATAAAAGGAAACCAAACTTCACCCACTAGTTGTGACCAGTTTTTATTACAGTCATGGATGGTATCGAGCATAGAACAGTGAGAGTGAATGGAATCAACATGCATGTTGCTGAAAAAGGTGAAGGCCCAACAATCCTTTTCCTTCATGGCTTCCCAGAGTTGTGGTATACTTGGCGCCACCAGATCCAAGCTCTGGCAGCCCAAGGCTACCACTGTGTAGCCCCAGACCTCCGGGGCTACGGTGACACTGATTCGCCACCATCAGTAACAAGTTATACTTGTTTCCATGTGGTGGGGGACCTAGTGTCACTGATAGACTCGCTGGGTGGCGAGGCAGTTTATCTTGTGGCACATGACTGGGGTGCAATGATTGGGTGGTACTTGTGCATGTTTAGGCCGGATAAAGTGCGGGCCTATGCGTGCATGTCGGTACCATACCGGCCTCGGCATCCTAAGATGAAGCCAATTGAAACCATGAAAATGTTCTTCGGTGAAGATTACTACATGTGCAGATTTCAGGTGTCTTTTTCTCTACTATACGTTATCTTTTCATATCTCGAAAAATTAAAGACCACTTCGTAATCTTATTACGTTATATTCGTTAGGATATTTTCTATTTTAAGTGGTCTATAAAATGTGATGCTCTTTATATTCATACTTGATATATGCGAGATTTCATGTTCCTTTTACGATATACATTTGTTTTTCTAAATTTGTTTTTATTTAAGAATGGGTTAGATTAATAAACTGATTAAAAATCATATTAATATTATTTATTTCAATATGTTTAAACGTATACGTTTTATTTTGGGGGACGACCACGCTATATATCTCTTTCTACTAGCTGGCGAAGAGTGCTGTTGTACCTTTCTATATTATGATAAGGTTGATGGATCGGAGTAATTATGAAGTTCTTTTGAAAAAGAAAGTTATTTAATTTCAGATTTTGTAAGAAAGATATAAAATGCGCGGCTTTCACTAGGTACACAATTATGGTGGCAAGAAAAGGGTCGAAAACAGTTATGGAGATATATACCTCGGTTACGTCGCATACATCTAAATCTATATACTCGCCAAACACTGAAAACTTTACCTGTTTACCCATTTATTTTAGGGGGTGTTTGTTTAAGCTTATATAGGGGGCTTATGGCTTATTTAGTTTTTGGCTTATGTTTTATAAACCCAAACTTTTTGGCTTATTTTAGGACACATGAGGTTATATAAGCTTATCATGTCATAATAAGCTTGCATAAGCTGAAAAGTTTTAAAATAAGTCACAAAAGGTGAGCTTATAAAACATAAGACAAAAACCAAATAAGCTATAAGCCCCCCTATATAAGCTTAAACAAACACCCCCTTAGATGTATTAGCTAAAAAGTTTTGTTTGACCCGTTTACATGTGAAATGAAAACAAAATTAAAGTTTGAACCGCGGAATTCATTAAAACAAGCACTAGAATGACATAATCCCGTATTTTACCCTCCTCATCTAACATAGTTGAAATCCTTTCATGTTCATTGAACATAAACATGATACATTGATAGGTTCATAGGTAAGGTTGTCAAATGTGAAAAGAGTGGCTCATTCACTATTACCAAAAAGGGGATCCTTTTTCTTAAACTTGTTTTCAATTGCCTAACAACTTATTAATTAATAAGAAATAATTGAGATAAAACCATACAATTATATGTTTTCAGTCATCTCAATTATTAACTTGAGAGCATCTCTATGCTCATTAGATGGACATTGTTAGAAATATTTTTGGGAGGTACAAATATTAAGATGAATACAGTTGAAAGACAAATTAGGCACTCTTAGCATTTAATATATTGAACTGAGATAGTAGATGCATCTCGATAAACTGTTTGACCGAAAGCAAACGACGATGAGTTGTGCATAGATACTTAGCTTGTACATTCTGCTCCAACAATGAAGTCATTGATATGAACTCATTAAAGAAGAGAAATAAATAAACCAGTATCATGCAAGTGACTTTAATGTAACATGCATTGACAGGTTATATCAAAAGTAAACATTATTATTTCTTTTTCTATAATATGTTATGTTTGTGTTTATCAGGAAGTTGGAGTTATGGAAGATGAGATAAAAAGCTTTGAAACAGCAGAAGTACTTAAGAAAATTCTAACTGATAAGAGACCAGGACCACCGTGTTTGCCTAAAGGGGATCCTTTTGGATTAAAAGCATTGAACGGGCCGTTGCCATTGCCATCTTGGTTATCTGAAGATGACATTAAGTATAATGTTGACAAGTTTAATGAAAAAGGCTTCGCTGGTGGCTTGAACTATTATCGTGCTTTGGATCTGTACGTATTCTCAATCACTTAGCTGGTCATACCTTTTTTCCCATAACGGCTTGTTAAGTTAATGTAGTTTACAATTTATTAGGCTGGAGTGATTAGTCGTCCAGGTTGGCATGTATCTTTGATCTCAGGTTTTCTTGGTCAGGCTAGTCTGATATGGGATATAAGGCCATCTAGACACTATCCAGCTTTGACCCCCCAAAAAAAAATCATTTTTTTAACAAATATTAATGGCATAGGTTAGATGTTGGGAATTTGTTACGCCAGGTTGGCTTATAATTTTGTGCGTCCTGATACGTGTCACTTATAAATTTGAGAGTCCTTACATGTCAAGGTCATGGTTGGTTTAATGTGGGCCTTAGGTTCGAACGTATCAAACCATCCTTAACCATTTTTTTCAACGGAAATTGTAATAGAACTAGCAAGCAGCTAGGGAAAATTTACAAGGAATCTGTTCATGAGTTTAAAGGATTAACAATCCAATTAAACCATTTAAGACTTGATTTTTTACGTTTATCCACGAGTGAGATAACAATACAATCAAAACAGCCATGGCCCTAACATAAATCTATATTTAGTCAGTCACACGGTATAGTGTAGACTAAACTTGACTGAAAAGAACTTGACAATGAGTTGACCTATAGTTTTTCTAATTTTGTAAAAAACTCTACCTATGTTCAAGGCATTAATATGATCTAGCTAGTATCCATGTGTCGATTACTATGTGTGATAACTTAACTATCTTTGACGACGCAGGAATTGGGAGCTCACAACACCATGGACCGGCGCAAAAGTGAATTTACCAGTGATATACGTAGTCGGGGATGAGGACATGGTCTACACAACACCAGGGTTAAAGGAGTATGTGCATGGTGGTGGATTCAAGAAAGATGTACCATTGCTTCAAGATATTGTGGTCATGGAAGGTGTTGGTCATTTTCTAAACCAGGAAAAACCTCAAGAATGTACTGCTATCATTCATGATTTCATTAAGAAGTTCTAACCACCAACTACCAACATGCTACTACTTTATGTGTACTTCCATAGGCATGGTTGGGAATGAAGTCATTGGTTCTGTTAACATTTTTAAATGTGTACACTTGATCTAGGATTAGTAGCAAATCGTCAAATATTGTTGTTTTTATGAGCAAATAACTTTCTTGGGAGTGTTTTTTCATTTGAGTATTATTTCATTGTACTATTTTAAATGATCCGTCTCCTTTTACAAGACCATGACACTTCTAGCGGTGTGATCGCTCTCATCTTGTGTTTCCGGCCACTTCATAAGTCTAACGACTCTACAAGGATTCCATCATCTTGATTGAAAATAGATCATATTGATCTCTTTTTCTCAACCTGGACTGCTATCAAAAACTGAAAGTGTGTGTATTATTTGCTTTTTCATGTTTTAATCGGTCATGAAAAAGAACCATAATCACTTTTAAAAATTTTGAATCATTATGTGATAAAATTATTCTTTCATGTATAGTAAAGTGCAACAACAGGTCAATTTTTTATGACACATATAATATTGTTAGTAGTTGAAGAATGAAGAGAATCTAACGCATCTATTTCCATAGTTGGAGACTACTGAAAGCTTCAAGTTAATATCTTTTGCATAATCGTTATCATTGTTTCCTAAAAGAAGTAATGATCTTCCCGGTAATTTGGATGCTTTTAATACCATGTATGGTACCAAGCTTCAAGGCCCTAGGAAGTAATTCATTTCGTTGTTCTTGTTATCATTGAGTTGTGGTTTGATTTCTAGTTTTTAGAAATTAGGAAGTATCTTGTTATGTAAGCTTTTAGCCTATGTAACGGGCTGAGATGTGGGACTTAACCCATATCCATTGTACTTAAAAGTTTTTTGGTTAATATATTTACCAGGGTGCAGGATTACTCCCATTTACCCAAAAAAAGAAGTAATGAAGCATATTGTAACCACTATAATAATAATAGCCAACTATTATGTATCACATAACGTATTCACTGAGTGCATGTTAAATTATCTTTATTGCTATGGACTTTACCAAATCATAACATTGTTATGTTATGTATGTCACATCAGCTTTTAATAAACCATTAGCTTCTATAATCTTCCTCGAGTATGTTCCATTAGTTATACTACATATTTTTTTTTCTGAACGGCAACTATCTCATAATATATACACACACAACATGAATACCATTGTAACACGAGACATTTGGTTAAAATGTTATCAAGCCCACACCATCCACCTCTCTCATTGATTAATAAGAAGCCATGCACATAGACTTGTTTCTTTTTTCTCTATAAACTACAATAAAAGATGTCACCATGAACATGTGTTATGTACTGTATGTGACTGCGAGCTGAGATACCTTTAGAGGGGCTATCAAAATCATGCTTAAAAACCTACTTTGTATGCATTATGGTAGCATTTACATTCACTTTATTATTGAGAAGAAAATTAAAAGGAGTCCCTTACTTTCACTTCATAATTACATGTGACTTTCATATGTGCTATACATCTATACCAATTGTTAGAATTGTAACGTCATCTTATATCTAATTAAACTAATTTATATCGTCATGGTTGAGTGTGCTTCAGTTTATTACATTTGGAACAATAATGGAGATGATCGACTTATACCGTACCCCATCATCTAGAAAACGTGCTAATTGATGTATGTACTATAGTAGCATTTACGTTCGCTTTATTGAGAAAAAAAGAGGTCCCGTACTTTCAAATCATAGTTACATTTGACATTGATTTGTGTTTTACATTTACAAGATTAGGAAATAAAAGTAAAATAAAAGAATAAGAAATAACTACAACCGTACATTTTAGATGCATCTATAAAAAGATATGCATCTCTCATTAAATTTTCTTTCTTCATTTGAAATGCGTGGCTGAAAACATTTCTCATTTTTCTTATTTTTATTTTTCTTCTTAGTGGATCCATTCCCGTTGAGTAAAGATCAAATAAGAAATAAAAGTAAAATGAGAAAGATGAGAAACACAGTCACACATTTCAGATGCACCATGAAATTTTCCTTCTTCATGGATAAAAATATTTTTCGTTCTTTTTACTTTTATTTTTCTTCTTAATGGATCCATTCAATTACATTTATATCATTTGTTAGGAATCATTACATGCCGCATACTTGTAGTTAGCTTAAATCATGTATATGGTTATGGTGGAGCGTGCTGTACTTGATCACAATAAATTTGTGGACATGAGTTAGAGTATGTGCCAACAACTCTCACCGTTACATCAGCGTTACATCATTATTCAGAACATCACGGCTCCCTTCACCTTTTAACCACAATAGTCACAACTCCCTTCACCACTATTAAAAATAATCACTTTATACAAACATACCTTACAAAATATCCCCACACACTTACAAATCAAATAAATAATAATAATAATAATAATAATAATAATAATAATAATAATAATAATAATAATAATAATAATAATAATAATAATAATAATAACTACTTTTCCTCGATACACGAATGGTAAGAAGCATCACCACTTCTCCCTTGGTTTGTGTGTGTCACACGTGAGAGAAAAAGCCCACAAAGGGGGTCGCGCATGACGGGGCATGGTGAGAGTGAGGCTTCACCTGCTATTGTAACCAGTCTTACTAGCAACTACTTTTGTTTGTCTAATACTCCCTCCGTCCCAAAATTATTATCCCCTTTTGACTTTTTTGGTCTTTACTTTTCAACTTTTACCTTAACTATTTGGGAATAACTTACCTGCATTTTGATGGAGGCAGTTGCCTATATTTTTTTGCCAAAAAAAGAACACCGTTTTTATAAACATTACAATTACACCCTTTTCAACATTACAATTATACCCCTTTCAAACACTCCCTATTTCCATCTTTAATCTTAAACATATAGTTAAACAAATCCAATTCTTCCATGTTCGCCTCTGCCCCAACCTTTTGCAAATTTTTTTCATTAACAGTCCAAGACAAATTCATGGCATTTTACTAAAAATAATGGACGACTAATGACTTTTGCTAGTTGGGTTGTTGCATAATCTCACATCATTAGTTACAAAACTTTGAGTTATGAATAGTTTGCTTGCTGTATCATGGATAGAGAGTGTAGTTTTAGTTAGTTGATAGTTTAGTTAATTACTTGGTTGCAACAAAAGTTACTTTATCGGCAGCCAACAAGAGTTAAAACAAGACTTAGAAGCACTTACCTTCAATATTCTAGGTGCAACTGCAATAACAAAAAAAAAAAAANACCAAACAACCCCTACAGGTGCCCTAAAATCTGTACCAAATAACCCCTACTGCTGCACTAAAATCTGTACCAAACAACCCTTACTGCTGCACTAAACTCTCTACCAAATAGCCCATATTGTTGCACTAAATCTGTACCAAACAACCCCTACAGGTGCCCTAAAATCTGTACCAAATAACCCCTACTGCTGCACTAAAATCTGTACCAAACAACCCTTACTGCTGCACTAAACTCTCTACCAAATAGCCCATATTGTTGCACTAAATCTGTACCAAACAACCCCTACAGGTGCCCTAAACTCTGTACCGAACAGCCATGATCAAAGATTTTTATTGAAAAAAATGCAGGTTTTATATTTTGTTTGGATCTCCAGTGAGGGTCCATTGTGTTTGTGCAATTATGATAGAAATTTTTGCACAGGTTGTAATGGTGTTTATGTGACCTGGTACGAAAATGGATATCATAATCACAAGTATGCCCCTTAACAAGTGGGAATGAGAAAACTTGAACATCATTAGAACCCAACCCAGCTTGACCCACTTTGACCCGCAACAATTTTTACTTATTAATACCATTTTGACTTATTATAACCAATTTGACCTGTTACTTATTATAACCCAGTTTGACATCTTTTTTTAGAAAGGCATTCATTAATCAAAACTGTGGAAAACTAGAAGGGGGGTTGAATAGTTTACCGGTTTTTAAGTTAATTATCTTTTGAAATTTTACGTTTAATCAAAGATCTAAACTAAAAGACAATATAGAATATGCAAGAGTAACGAAAGAAACAATCAAACCACAACACGATAGTTTATCGTGGTTCGGCTACAAGGACTCTTTTTCCTTGCCCTACTCCACGCCCCGAGTATTCAACTCGAGAGTTTCTTTCACTAGTCAACAAGTTCCTTTCACCGGCAGAGAAAACCTTACACGTCGCTTACATAAGATTACCGACACAAAGCTAGATGTCGAGTTCTTTTACAAGGGTACAACCACTCCCGTCATACTATGTATTTTAAGGCCTAAAATACTAACCGATCACTACTTAAAGTACACAATGAATAGATGTATAAACCACACTAGTTTACACAAGACTAAGCTAACAAGACTTGCAACGTTATGTTGAACCTTGTAGCTTTTGGTATGAACTTGTGATCTCCTTTGCTACAAAAGATCTCACACAAATGAAGTGTTAATGAGTTAGATGAATGTAATGACAATGTATGTGTAAATTATAATGAGAAGTGATAGATGATTTCTTGCAAGTGGTTTGGTATTTATACCCAAACAAGTCAGCAGCCTGGCGGACACGGCAGAACCAAACCATGGGTTCCGTCCGTGTACTCCCAAGGATCCGCCAGGTCTGTCAGGCTAATGTGCAAGAAACCTTTCCATATCAAGCCATGTCACATCCATGTTTCTTCAAGTCAAACACACAATAGATAGAGTAAGAGACTTTCTAAAATGTGTAAGAAGTCTTATGGAAAGTCAAACACTCAACCTTTCCATAAATACACATGTTACATTTTCTATATTTAGTAATATGAAAATGTTATGTTTAATATGAAATGTAAATGTAGCAAATAAAGTCTAGTTATGCAAGACTAAAACTAAAATCATGTTTTACTAAAAACTAAAGTTTACACTTTGTCATTAACAAAACTTAGCAAATATCGTAAAATATAAATAACGTTTTTAGGCGATATTTATATTAACAATCTCCCCCTTTTTGTTGATGACAAAACATAAACTTTATTTCTAAGTAAATCACTAATTTTAGTGTTAAGTCTTAAAAGTTTTTATTTAAACTTGTTTTACTCAATTGATGAAAAAATCATTTTAAGTTTATAAGTTTAAATATATTTTCTCCCCCTTTTTGTCGAAACAAAAAGAAGAGTCGCGAAGCGGAAAAATGCAAGTGCTCCCCCTTGGACAATACTCCCCCTAAATGGAGTGCCAAGTTAGGAAACATGGATTTTGAACCTATAACAAAAGAGGTTAGTTGGCGCGAATGTTACACGATAAATTGTGTAGTCATCACACAATATGAGAAATATAAGCACCCATATCACAATCACAAGTCATATATGGTCAACCAAAAATGCAAATAAGAGAGTAGAAAAGATGTCATTCCAAGTAAAATTTGACTTTTTAAAAGTCAAAGACAAGAAATGAAAAATTTCTTTCTACTTCTAGAAATAAAAAGAAAAACAAAAAGTAACAAAGAAATAAAATCCTACTTCTATAAATGGATGTCTTCCAACATTTTCCTAAATGGGGCAAAGCCTCTATAGTACGCTCTAAGAGTCGTTTGGGTGTGAGAGAGCATCCAAACGTTCAAGAATGTGTTATAGAGCAAAGCGGGTTTCATATTGGACTTGGTGGAGCATGATTTTTATGCTCTCACTTATTTTAGCCGCCCGCTCACAATGTGAGCAACCATGGCGGGAATTGGGTAGGATGTGATCATGGGATGATGGTTGAGGTGGTGGAATGGTGGCGGTTTCTTTGGTGGAGGATGGGTTTGCAATGGATGCAAGCAAGGTGGTTTGAAACTCCATGGCTTGATGGAGATGATTGTCCACCATGCTTTTGAAAGCATAGAGGTTGTCAAGGCGGTCGTTGATCTCCTCGTTGGAGTTTGGAGGGTTGTTCCATAACGACGCCTCAATTTCCTCATATGAGGGAAAGAGGGACTCAACGTGTTGGGAATGGGATTGTGGTTGTGATACTTGAGGTTGTGGTGGTTGGTGTTGTTCTAAGTGAGGTTCTTCATAGAGAGGTCCATGGATGTCTTTGTAGATGGGGTGAAACAACAACGGTTTAGGTTTTGAAGGTTGTTCTTGTAGTGGTGGTTCTTGTTTAAAAGGGACATTGGGCTCAAAGAAAGTTCGGGTGTGTTCATGTACCATTTGCTTGATTGAATCAAACGAAGGCAATGGTGGTGAATTTGTTGATTGTTGTGGAAGATCCTCAAGATCATCTAGAAATGGATTTGGTGATGAAGGTGGAGTTCCATAAAACTCCATTGGCTCAAGTTTTGGTGATTTGGGTGGTGATGGTGTCTTGGATGGTTATGTTGGAGCCGATGGTAGACTTGGGTCAATGGATGTTTTGGTTGGAGGTAGAGTGGTGATAACATCGTTGAACTTTGGTGATGGTGTGGGAGTTGCAAGATTGAGAAAATTTTCATCTTTGATTGGTGAGGAGATGATTAGTGGTGATTCATCCGAAGATGATGAGCTAAGGTTGATGGTAGTGTTACAACAAAAGGGTTTGACACTTATTCGTGCGGTTCTCCTAATGGGTCGAGATGGTGGAGAGGTGATTGTTGACTTTGTCATTGTCAAAATTTTGGTTTAGAGGATGATTTTCAGAGATTAAGATGGTGATGGTGTGATTTGAAAGTGTTCTAAGATGGTCAAATTTATAGAGTGGAAGTAATGTGGAAAGGAGTGTTTGGATTTGATGTTTTACCATACAAAATTTGAGGTTTCTAATGATTTGGAATAGTTTGAAGGTTGTTAAATCATTGGAAGTTAATCCAATGAAAATGGTGGAGTAAGAAGACCAAGATATGCACTAAATGCTTAGTGGTCTTGTCATAGTGATTTGAATCAGATGTTTCACAGATACCAAGGAACCTTATGTAGGGTTCCTTGCCTTATTGGCAAGGGTTCCTTGGGTTAGTTATGGTTTAATTTGATTTTTGGCGGGAAATGGGTTTCTATTGGTTTGTATTGCTAAGAGTGATCCTAATGTACTTAATAACTAATTAGGAGTGAGTTTTAAACGAAAAGGGATGATTTGGAGTTGTGAGAAAGTTAAATTTTGAAAAATTGAAACTAGTTTCTGCAGATGCTTGGCGGAACCAAATGACAACAAGGGCGGAACCTTCATTTGGGTTTCGTCTTATCCGTTGGGCCTAAGTTGGGTTTACCCAGAAAATTCACTGGCGGAACCCTATATTTGGTTCCGCCAGTTCCGCCAAGGGTCTGACTTTACGGGGGTCGAGACGAAATCCAATTTTTCCGAAAACTCTTAGAACGTAAAATTTAAGCTATATCTGGTTAGGAAATGCAAAAATTGAATATAGAAACACTCTTACCGTTGGACTTTGACCGGGGGCTAGCGAATTTCACTATACTTAGTGAAATTTTTCATATACTTGAAAATTTGACAACATGCCAAATGTTGTCATGTGGCATAAGTGTTAGTACAAATATGTTCTAATCATAACCAAATATCCCTACCAATACATAAATCCATAAAACAAAGTTTTAAACATCCAAATTGTTCAAATGACACCTAGTGCCAAACACTAATTCACATACATTCTCATTGGCGATCAATCTTCTTCTTGAGCTTTCCAAGGAACCTCCCGAGACTTTTGAACATCCCCTTAGTTTGCTTGAATTCTGCCGACTCATTCGGAATATTTGGAAGTTGTGAAAGGTATTCAAGAGGTGGGAGCCTAGAGTTGGGTAACCCGTCCTCTTCACTCATTGAAGATGAAGATGAGGAAGTAGGAGGATGGGGGCGTTTCCCTTGGGACACGGAGACTCTCTTATCACTAAGTGGAACAAATGTGTGTGGAATGAGAGAGTAGTCTAGGCGAAGGCCTCTTGGTGTCGGAGGAATAGGAGCAATGTGCCTAAAGAGACGGGTCAAGAGCATTCCATATGGCATAGCCGTTGTGCCTTGCACGAGAATGTCGGCCATCCTTTTGGCCATGTAGTAGGCCAAGTTGAATGGTTGCCGAATGGACAAGGAGTAGAGCATGTAGCTAAGGCAAACATTGATATGATCCCGGTTTCCTATGGTGCTAATGACATTGGCTCTAGGGACTTCTTCCCATTTCTTGAATTGAGGCTTGAGTTCATTGAGTTCCATACCGTAGGGGTCCTTGTTAACCGCGTTCCCGGTACGGGTTCTCCTAGTGTCGGAAGTCCTAACAAAGAGATGCTCACGAAGTACATCCTTAGACACAAGAGGAGTGTCATAAGGATGGATCTTATCCATGAGAGTGTCAAGGGTTGTGAGGGAATGCTTGTCGGTGTAGATGCAAGTACCATGGTTTGGAATTCCTAAGATTTGAGCAAATTCATTGAGAGTGAAGGTGTATTGGTTGCTACTAGCCATGAAGTTGATAGACATGTAACCATAATCATCCGTGGAAAGAGTGACGAATGCATAGAACTCTAGAATGAACCTAGGACAAATAGGCTCGTCGATTTCTAATAGGCAATCAAAGTTGATGGTGGCGAGTTCCCTATGGAGATTGGTTCCTGTTAGGAAGGATGGGTCAATGGTTCTTCCCTCGTGGACATAGCGTTTTTCTAAGGCTTTGAAAATGTCCCTTTGGGCTTCGGTAAGGCCTTTGGTTTTGTGGTGTTTGGGTAGGTAGTGAATGGTGTCCTTATGATCATAATGAGTTACGGGAGGCATGATGATTCCTAGAAAACACAAAATTTCGCATTTTTAGTTCAAGTAATGATTTCTACAACGTGGATAGTCTAGTGTGTGCCTATATGAAAACAATGTGGAGGTGCGGTTATCTTGACTCATTTTTTATGCTAAAAACGTTTTATGATGCTAGTTTTAGTTGTAAACAAAAGATAACCCAAACGCTCCTAAGTCAATGTAGCTTCGTTTGAATGTACCCGAAAATACATATTAGTTATGTATTCCCTTTAGCATTCAAGAGACATTATGCAAGTGATGTTTTAAACATAACGTTTTTATTTTGTATTTACAATATGAGACGAAAAAATATTTGTCCTATTTGTGAGAAATTTTTGCAAGAATTTGACATGGGGTGTTTTAGTAAACATGTTAATGTCTTACAAGGATGCAATTCCTAACTATGGGAAACATGATTAGTTTAGTTTAACCACTAATTTTCTATATGAATTTCTCAAGTTAATGCATAGCCCCAAGTTTTAGATTTTGTGCAAAAATATAATTCCTAGACGCAGATCAGGAGTATGATTATGTTTAGAATACTTATAATGATAATAAGAGAGCAATGTGAATGAAGAGATGACCAAATTTTCGTTGGTTTAGATGAGTGGTGAAGTGAATAGTAGCAGTTTGGAAGTGGTGGTATGAGATAATGGGTGTTTGGTTTAATATAAAATAAGAAAAAGTTGTTGCAGGTTGGCGGAGGCGGCGGAACCAAAAATGGGGTTCCGCCCTTTTTGTCGAAGGGTTCCGCCGCATCAGCAGATAATTTTTTTTATTTGTTTTGATTTTTGCGATTTTATTCTGACGTTCAGAACTATAATGTAGGTTCCATTAATCTTAAGCCAAGCCTAAGAAGGTTAAATGGTTCTCTTTTAAGAGGTTTTGTGAGAATGTCGGCGATGTTGTTTTCGAAAGAAACTTTCTCAATTGAGATGTTTCCTTTTTGAACGTTGTCACGAAGAAAATGATGACGGATTTCAATATGTTTAGTACGAGCATGTTGAACTGGATTCTTGCTAAGATCTATGGCTCTCTTGTTGTCACAAAGAATGGAGATATCGTTAAGTTGAATTCCGTAGTCGACAAGAGCTTGCTTCATCCAAAGAGCTTGTTGACATGCTTTTCCGGCCGATACGTATTCGGCTTCCGTTGTTGAGATATCGAGAGCCGTTTGCTTCTTAGAGAACCATGAGGTGAGACAATGTCCAATAAAAGTACAAATACCACTTGTACTTTTTCTATCAACATAGTCACCGGCATGGTCCGAGTCGGCATACACTATGGTGTCTACTCCCGTTCCTTTGGGATACCATAATCCTAAGTGTGTAGTACTCTTAATGTATCTAAAGATCCTTTTTACGGCTTCAAGGTGAATGGTTTTAGGATCTTCTTGAAAGCGGGCACATAGAAAAACACTAAACATAATGTCGGGTCTACTAGCCGTTAGGTAAAGTAGACTTCCAATCATACCTCTATATTTAGTGCTATCTACGGATTCACTTTCCTCATCCTTGGTAAGTTTGATGTCCGTGGACATAGGTGTTTTGATTGGTTTTGAATCTTCTAGACCAAATTTCTTAAGGATATCCTTAATGTATGTAGGATACTAGATAAGCACAAAACACATAATGTTCCTTGTGGTTTGGTTCGTTTACAAGCAAGAAAGAAAGAAAGAAATGTAGAGAGAGAAAGTTAGAGAGAGAAAGAGGATGAAGCCTTGAGAGAAAACCAAAAAAAAGAAAATAGATTATGAGAAGGCTTACCCTCTCCAAGGATGGAGAGGGTATTTATATGTACATGGGATTTTGCCACTTGGGCGTTCCACTTGGGCTGCGGATCAGGTATACAGTGGGTAAAGACCCGTCCTTCTTCCGCAAACTAATCTACTACTAATCTACGTTTTACTAACTAATATAACTTCTATGAGCTAAACAATGCTTAATCATATCTGGGGGTGACCGAATCTTTCTCATACAAAAAACATATTCCTAACAATCTCCCCCTAAGGGAGGTCACCCCTGAAAATCATTCTTGAATTCTTGCATTGAGATCTTTGTAGATGCTTTTGTATCTCGTAGTTGTTGATTCTTCATTGATGTACGACTCAAGATGACTTCCTTGATGTATATGATGATCTTTTGACTTTGCTCTTCGCTCTTCATCCATATAATTAGCTTCAAGTCATCTTTGAGTGTATGTGTCTCTTTGTGATGTTGTGATTGTCTTTGTGATGTCATGCTTACACTTTTCTGGATCATGATCTTCTGCATCAGAGTTGTGGAAGCATAGTCGAAGCCCATTCCTTGATCATGATATCTTGAGTTATGATGTTGAAGTGTAAGCATGAGATGATGAATCTGCATCTTTTCAGCAATCGGCATCAATCGTCAACTTCGTTGTTTTTGGTGTGATTACGCCTTTCCAACATGCTCATACATCTTTGTTGAGTAGATCTTCCCGGTTGAACAGTTCTGACGTCTCCTTTTAGATGTTGGTATGAGCATGTGGAACTAGAGTGATGGTGGTGAACATGGTAAGTTTGGTATGTTGAGCTGCATAAAACTTGGTTAGTAATAAACATACCGGCACTTACAAGTTTGGACTTCGAGATCGTCAATAGCATAGTGTGAAGACTTTCTCTAATCCTTACCAAGGCCGTTCCTAATCGGATGCCCCCGAAAGGGCTTTCACTGACATGCCGAAGTACACCAACGATTAGGTGAGTCGCTGGAGATCACCCCACGACTGTAGACCTTTTGGAACACCACCGTACACACTAAGCGTAATCCACAAGAGATTACCAAAGTGACCTGCTGTCAGGGCTGTTTGATGTTGACCCTGGCAGGAGTTTCCACTCAATCATTGGGAAATACATGAGTATATTCCCTCATAAGTGTTCTTGGCAGATTACTAAGATCTGCGTAGGACTCAAAATATTACAACTGGTGTCCTTAATGTTGAACCACCAGTGTAGAGGTATCAAGTGTTCCTATGAGATCTTTTGATGCATCTCTTGGCTCTAGACTCGATAAGTGCACATTTGGTTATCCTATTCGGAGACTAGGGAGGGGTCTCCTGTTTCAATATCAACTAGCTCTAAGAGACAAGTCGATAGTTTACACCGGTTCCCCGTGAGAATGAAACAAGCTCTTTTAAGAGAACTTGAGTGGCTGGAAGGTTTAGTGCAGTGCGTCACTGGGTCCATGACGTCTTTTCTTCAATACCGATGTTACCTTAGTAACAATCAGTAGCATATGAATTGAACCCGGTTTCTGCCCTAAGGTTGAATAATTGGAGGGCTATTTCTTTTCACCCTTTCTCATTTCATTTCTTTTTAATTCTTCAACCCCTTCAGTGCTTACCGAGACTTCATTACTAGAACCTTGTTGGGTTTGTTCCAGTCCTAGCTCAGTCTCAGTCGGCACTCTTCCCTTTCTCACTTTTCTCCTTTTTTCAATCATTCCTAAGGACTTCTAATCTATCTATTGGATTGTCCCTGGGAAGATCCCTCCGGTTCTGGTGGATCATGGGAACATATACCTAACCTTACCATCCTTATAACTCCATGCATTAAATTAAAGTGGTCGGTCTTTTGGTATCTTTCCACAATCGCCATATAACCAAATCATTGAAAATTCTCTCAAAGTGTTTATGATTAAGAAACACATTTTGTTAACACTTTGAGAGTTTTATCATTTTTCAAATGCTCCCCCTTAACATGTGCTTATAGGTAGAAAGAAATTTGCACATGTCGGGGTGAGTTGCACTTATTTGAATTGATCGGCTCTTAATAGACATATACCCGAGGGACACGTTTACGTTGCTTAGTTAAAGGGATCCATTATCAGCTTTTAACTAGCCCTAATAACTAACTTGAAGTTGTTAACATTCCTTAAAAAGGAAGTTAGACCCGTCAAAGTATATATTTAGAAAGAGTTTCTCGAAACGGTACTTTCTACTCTGACTAGTCCTCTTCGAGACACGTTTACATCACTGGTTAGAACAACTTGAAATTATTACCCGGCCAGGACTAGTCTTTTCGATTCACGACTTTTCATGTTTCATCAATTCATGAGTCAAATTCTGAGTCATAAGCAATTCACGGTTTCTACTTATTATCCGTAAAAACACGCGAAAGACTCTTAGCCACTTGCTCCCCCTCAATATGTGCATATTGATTGAATCAATTTGAAAGTTTTTAAAACTTTGGCACATACGGGTGAACTTACATTCGAGATTGTTTATTCATCATTTTTAATCACTTGCTCCCCCTCAATATGTGCTTTGATTAAAATCCAAAATCTTTAAAATTTTAGCACATAAGGGAGCGTTCTCTTAAGTCCAAAAACATCCTTTTAAGTTCCAAAAACATCACATTTAAATCAGTTTTCATATTTAAATCACATTCTCTCCCCCGATCATAAAATTTCAAATCTTTTGAGATTTTGTGATCCCAATTGATTTAAATGATTTTTGAAGAAACTTTGGAGAGAAATGTGATAAGAGTTTAAACGTTTACTGATTTTTGAGACACTTTTTGACTTTCACTGCTGCTGGTGCACAAAGTTTTTAAAGGTGCAGAAATTTTGAGCAAATACGCTCCCCCTCAATTAATGACCCGTTTTTAATTTTAACGTTTAATAGCCATTAATGTGAGCGGTAATTTATTTGAGAAAATTTAAGACCGATAGCCACCTTGTACACCACAAAATCTCTTTTGAAGAATTTTAGAAGAAAGAGATTTTGGGAAAAGAAGACTTCTCTTCTTTTACTAGAAAGGTTGCACTGAAGCGTACAACTTTTCGGATAATCCGCACACAGTGAAAAACATGGTGACGTGTTTTTCACGGATTTTGAAAATCGGGTTGCTATCTGAAGTAATAGCAAGCCATAATTTTACGAGCGGGTTACAGTCTGAAGTAACTGCAAACCATATAGGCATGTTTTGAAAACATTTTGAACTTCTGACGATGCCAGAAGACATGCCTAAGAAACAAACTATTTTTGGTATTTTTGAGTTTTTCTGATTTTTATGATTTTTTTAGGTTTTATATTTTTGTAATTTTCTTTTTTGGGTTATATTATATAAAAGGATATTTGAAGCGAATCCATTACTCCCCATTCCCTTCCTGAAGACTTTTGAGTGACACTGGCATGAGACTCTCCAAACCAAGTTACTGGAGAATAAATCGAAACCGTTCTCTAGGAAGTGTCTTAGTGAAGAAATCTGCCAGCTGAAATTCTGTCTTTGCGAAGTGAAGTTTCACCACACCACTGGTAACCCTTAGCAGCAACCCTTGCCTTGTATACAGAACGTCATCATGCTCATCAGATTTCACTTTAAGGATCCATCTAAGAGCAATAATCATTGCACAGTCTGGAGATGGTGCCAATTTTCATACTTAAAGTTGATAGAATTCATGTCATTCTTCTTGTATCGCATTAAACCAACATTCGTTTGATATGACAATCTTACAATCTTTAGGCTCGACTTTGGATAGTATGGAATTATAAAAGCACCACCAGGCATGTGTGTTCAGATCACTTAGTGTGGACACCAGTTGAGAAGGATTCCCATTATAGTGAAGATCATGTGGTTGGGGGTAGGAAACTGAGGTGCTTGTGTTAAGATCTCCTGAAGAAGAAGCTTTAGAAGAAGATTCAGGAGCAAACGTGTCTTTGAACGGAGCAACATCAGGTGGAGCAGATGGATTTACTTCAAACGATTCGTCGACTGCAGTACCTTGATGTACGGAAGGAGATTGTATGTATGATGAAGTTGATGAATGACTTGCTGATGGAGCGTCTTGAGCCATTGAAGTAGAACAAGATGGACCATTTTGATCGTTTGGAACATGAGCTGCGATGGCTGGTGGTACCGGTGTATCACCAATTGGCGGCTCAAAGTATTCATCAACCACTTGATTAGCCAAGATCTCCAAATCCTTATCGGTAGATGGTACATAAGGTACATGCAGGAGTGGTAAACAGTACAAAACCTGAATAAATTGATCCAGGTGTCAAAGGTTAAGTGCGGGTCCTGAACTGACGTGTACAGAAGCCATTAGCTCAGTCAGCTCATAGAATGTGACGTGAACGGTTTCCAAGATTTGTTGGGTTCGTCTGTTGTAGATTCGGTATCCCTAAGATCTGAAGCATAACCAACGAGGAAATCAAAAAATGCTTTATCTCTTAACCTTTTCAGATCTTGACTGTCAAAATGGTAATACCCGAATCTAACTATCCTGATAAACTTATTCACGAAATTCTCGAGCCCTGAGTGATCCCCGATTAGTTTAAGAAGCTGTTGACATGAGTACCACATTGAGAATTAGTCGGTATGTTGAAGAAAACAGTAATCAACACCTCTTAAACTTTCACCACCAAAGCTTTTAAGGTTCCTGAAGCTGTAGATGCCATGAAATAATCTTAAACGGGATTTTACAACTCTTGTGACTTAAACCGAGAGATCTATTCTCTCCCGGGATTTTACTAAAGTCAACAAAAGAAACCGAAAGATGTAATATGTGAGTTAGACTTAGAGTGAGATCTTGGATAAGTCACAATTTGCACTAAGTGTCAAGTCGCGACAAGTCAAGTCACAATTGATCCGATCATAATACGTCAAGTTGTAAATATTAAACTCACAACGTCAAATTACAATCAAACTAATCGAAACGAGTCAAGTCACAACAATTCACCAAGCACGGGTTGATAACAAATCACTAGGCGCTCACATCTAAGTTAATCACTAGGCACCACCAAATCGTTGAATCTTGGCCACCTCATCGTTAAGCTTTGGTAGTTTTCCTCAAAACAGACATTCATTATCATGAGACCACTTCTCCATGTAGTAGAAGTGACGCAAAAAGTCTCATTGTATGAAGACCGAAGAAAAACCCGAAGAACAACGATAACACCGAAGTAACAAGATAGAACATGGATTTTCTCTGCGGTTATCACACCGGAATATTTATTTAAGCTCTATCACATGACCTTGTTGTGCGTCCTCAATGTACACATTACTCAACGGTTTTTGAACAGTTGTCTATTCAGGGGATCATTAGATCGACATCTTCGTTTTTCCAAGTGCATTGCAGTTATCTCTCACATCTTATCGAAATCCGCACACCATTGTGTACATGAAACATTAACCAGAAGCACTTTATCATAAAACATATTAGCACGTTGCGAAGATGTCGATAAGCAATATCATCTCAAGATCCCAATATTCTTCCCACATTACTTCTTGCTGAAAGTTGAAGTAACGAATCACAAGTTGACAAGAGACCGCTTCCCCACCGTTGTTGGAATAATACACAAGATAACAAGTTAAAACA
>LBNU01014114.1:45487-62894 GCA_014162995.1 Artemisia annua | reverse complement strand
CACGACATAGTACATAGGGAAGGAAGGGAGTTTTGCCCTATCCTCCTCCTATAAATAGGACCCTATGTATCTCTTTCATTTTGTTGGTTAATTTCATATCTTAAGGAAACTCTTGTTCTTTCATCTTTCATATTGATCTTAATCAACCAAGTCTATTTCTCATCTCATTTCTTTCATTTGAATACTTGTGTTTGCTAATATGGTGACCTAACAGTTTGTAACCACCTAGGAGGAGTTTTAGGATCGTTTTGCTTCTTATGCATGGTAGATGACTTACTACAAATCCTAGATTTATCCGGTTGCATCTTAGTAGTGTTCGTCAATAACCTAGGAGGCATCATACAAGGTTGTGAACCTAAGATACCATCCTTATGAATTAGTGCCCTTTTTCTAGCTTTTTCTAGATTATAGTTCTTGTGCAAGTCATTTATATCATAAGTGTTTTGAATCTTAATGCTTGGTTTTGACACTATTTTCGAACTAATCCTAGAGGAGCTGAGAGCAGGAGTGGCTACATGTTGAGGTTTAGCAGAACTAGAAGCAATAGTCTTAGGCAAATAATGTGAAGTGACTGGTTTTGTCAAAACTTGTTCCGAATCAACTTGGGAGGCAAACCGTGTTTTTGAAAGTTTTTGTCGTTCAGATCTAAACGCAGTCGGTTACCTAACAACAGATTGGTTTCTATTCGATTGAGAATCTGGTTTCCCCAAGATTGATGGTTTTGCAAACTTAGTGTACACACAATTCCCTGTTGCTTTTCTTAGCTCATTTTTTAATGCTGCAATTGTGAGACCCTTTTCCAGAAGTTGAGCTTTGACTTCATCATTTTTGGCAGTCAAAGAGGTTGTTTGCTCAAGATTCATAGTTTTCATTTCTTTGATTGTCTCATTAAGATTTTTACAATTCATTTTCAAAGACTCATTTTCCTTAAGTAGTTTAGCCACATTATGTTCCGATTCAATAACAGCACATTCACGTTTAGCCTTAATTTCATTATACATATCACACAACTCAGTAATACGTTTTTTTAGGTTTTTGATTGTTAAGTTCTTTGTTTCTAGCTGAGCTTTCAAATCATTAATCATAAAGAATTCACGGAAATCAGGAAGTTCCGGATTTTTACATGGTTGGTTAATCTGAAGACTTTCTTCCTTTTGTTGCATTGCAATTTCAAGAGAAATACAATGTTTTTCAAGCTGTAAAAATCTTTTTGAAAGTTCATTAAAAACTTCTTTATCAACCATATCATTTGATTTAATAGCATCAGCCGTAAACACAGAACTTAACAAACCATCACGTTCAGCATCCTGATCACTTTCTCCCCCTTTATGACTCATATTTGTTGAATTAGACATGGTATTGCTATCATTCTTTTCCAACAAATTTGTGTCATAATTGAGTTTGATTTGATCAGTATGCTGACGTTCATTAGAGAGCACATTTTGATGAACAGTTAAGGGTAGGGCTGAGCATCGGTCTAAAACCGAACCGAACCGACCCGAACCGACAAAACCGAAAACCGAAAATCGCCAAAAACGTAAACCGAAACCGAACCGAATTTGGTCGGTTCGGTTCGGTTTTGTGTCGGGTCCGTCGGTTCGGTTCGGTTCATGTGTGTTTGTNTGAGTTTGATTTGATCAGTATGCTGACGTTCATTAGAGAGCACATTTTGTTGAACAGTTAAGGGTACCTCAGCACATGACATTTGTTCATTAACCGGTCTAAAATCAGCATCCATGCCATGGGTAACTAGAGTCACTGAACTGCTGGTAGTTTCAAGCTTATCAGTTTCTGATCCTTTGCGCATCGTGACAACTGACCCAACTTCCGAAGCTTTACCCAAGTCATTAATACCATCACATGATTGCACCAAAGTTTCATTCACTTTGTCGTCATTCAAATGTCTGAGCTGTGCTCTTTCCTTAATGAACTTCTGAACATCACCCATGAGTTGAATGAGTGTATCTCAAAACGTGTCAACCTCAATTCCCGTGTGTTTAGCAAAACAGCTTTTAGTCATCTCACTGTAATAGTCATACTCCAGAGTGAATTTTGAATCAAAGAATACTTGGAGTTGTTTGTAAAGTACACTAAGAGCAGCCATGGATCCAGTGTTGGAAGATATTCCTTGGTCAAGTTGTTGTTGCAATTGATCTAAGTTAAGAATCATTGTGTCTGTGTAGATCTGAACATCTTGACCAAAGAGTGTTGCAAATGCATGTTCGTATCCCATTATGAGTTCAGTTCCTTTTAAAAGCACAGAGAGGTGTGAATGAAGTTGTCGGAAGCAGTCTATGCAGCTTTTCTCTGCATTATTGAATAATTTTTGTGGCTGATGAAACTCTTTCTCTTGAGAACTCGAGCATGGCGATTCCATCTCAGTGTAATCTGACTCGAAAACGGTTGTCTGAACAGAAGCGTTTGTCAGTTGTACTTTGTTGTGAATCTTAAGTTCATCGTCCATGTCGTACAACTTGAGTATCTCCGAGATGACAGAATCTGAATTGGTATACATGATTGTGAACGTGCACGGGATTTTACAATTCTATGATTTAAACCGAGAAATAGTTTCTTTCGCGGGATTTTACAAAATCAAGAAGAAACCGAGAAATGATGCTGAGTACTTTAGTGATCGAGTGTGAGATGATAAACTTTGCAAGGTACAGTAAGTTATCTAAGTCAAGTCACAACGAGTCAAATCACACCAAGTCGAATCTCAATTAGTCAAATTGCAAGAATCAACTCGCAACGTCAGATTGTAATTGGACAAGTTGTAACAACTCAAATCGCAACCAATCTCAAATCACAGAACTATTCAACTTGCATCGTATTGTCAACTCACAACAACTTGATCACCTATCAGTGAGATATCAACTAGCAGAGTGATTTGCTTTGGTAGATGCAAGTTGTAATGGTAAAATTATGGTCTGAAAACTTAAAACCTCAATAACTTCACTCCGGAGGTGATTTGGGCCTCGAAAAATTCATTTCACGACTTTGTGGTGAAACCTGATGATATTCAGCCTGTTCCGGTCGTTTTGACATTTATTTCGCTGAAAATGGAGTTACGGTTCAAAAGTTATGGCCATTTGAAGTGGTCAAACCGCTAACAAGTGACCGCTGACAGATCTAACCGCTGACAGAAAGTAACCGCTGACAGAGTAACCGCTAGTAAGTAAACCGCTAAAAAGTAAACCGTTGAAAAGGTAACCGCTGACAAAGAAAACCGCTAGAGGAGCTAACCGCTGGTAGCAAACCGCTGAAATAGTACAAAGTACAGCATTATGTTCGCTGACACAGTGTACTAACCGCTGACACTAACCGCTATAACCCCAAACTAACCGCTGCCAAGAACAAGTTACCGAGGAGAAAACCGCTGCCAAGAAAAATGGTCCAAAATTACTCGTACACTTCACAAACGTAAGATCTAGCCCAACCAACTGATAAACTATATGAATCTAACCCCTCTAATCCAAGAAGGACAAGAAAGAACACAAGAATCACCACGAACAAGATCAAAGCTAAGCAAAACCACCTAAACTAATAGAAACTAAAACAAACCATACACCACAAGTCCTACAATCCCTAGGATGTAACCATGGCTCTTGATACCAATTGTAGGATACTAGATAAGCACAAAACACATAATGTTCCTTGTAGTTTGGTTCGTTTACAAGCAAGAAAGAAAGAAAGAAATGTAGAGAGAGAAAGTTAGAGAGAGAAAGAGGATGAAGCCTTGAGAGAAAACCAAAAAAAAAGAAAATAGATTATGAGAAGGCTTACCCTCTCCAAGGATGGAGAGGGTATTTATATGTACATGGGTTTTTGCCACTTGGGCGTGCCACTTGTGCTGCGGATCAGGTATACAGTGGGTAAAGACCCGTCCTTCTTCCGCGAACTAATCTACTACTAATCTACGTTTTACTAACTAATATAACTTCTACGAGCTAAACAATGCTTAATCATATCTGGGGGTGACCAAATCTTTCTCATACAAAAAAACGTATTCCTAACAATGTGTTTTGATTGGTTAAAGAAGATACCATCTTCTATTTGTTTGATTTGGAATCCTAGGAAAAAGTTGAGTTCTCCCATCATACTCATTTCAAACTCATCATGCATGATTCTTGAGAAATCGACACATAATTCTTGACAAGTTGAACCGAATATAATGTCATCAACATAGATTTGGACTATGATAATATGTGAGCCTTTCTTCTTAGTGAAGAGAGTATTATCTACTAGTCCCATGGTATACCTATGGTCTACTAGGAAGGTTTTAAGTCGATCATACCATGCTTTTGGAGCTTGCTTAAGTCCGTATAAAGCCTTTTTAAGTTTGTAAACATGATTAGGTTTTTCAAAATCGATGAAGCCCGGTGGTTGAGCAACATACACTTCTTCATTTATAAATCCGTTTAAGAATGCACTTTTGATGTCCATTTGAAAGAGTTTAAAATTGTGTGCGCATGCATATGCAAGTAAAATTCTTATTGACTCGAGCCTAGCAATCGGAGCAAAAGTTTCATCGTAGTCAATGCCTTCTTGTTTATTATATCCTTGTGCCACTAGCCTAGCTTTGTTTCTAGACACTACACCATTTTCATCCATTTTATTATTAAAAACCCATTTTGTTCCAATTATTGTTTGACTTTTTGGTTGAGGGACTAAATTCCAAACATCATTTCTAACAAATTGGTTTAATTCTTCTTGCATAGCTATTACCCATGATTCATCTTTTATAGCTTCGTTTACATTTTTCGGTTCAATGGTTGACACGAAACAAAAGAAGTTACTTTCATTTTGGACTTTTGATCTTAGTGTTCTTTCATTAATATTTCCTATGACACTATCTAATGGATGACTTTTGGATTCTTTAACATTAACAATTTCTTGGTTTGTTGGTTCTTCTCCTTTGTCATTATCTAGGATTTTTCTTGATTTTCCGTTATTTGACTTTTAACTAAGTCATCATCTACCAAAGGTGATGTCTTAGAGGGAGGTGGACTTTCGTCAAATGTTACATTTAACGATTCCTCGACTCTTAAGGTTTCTTTATTTAGGACAATGTAAGCTTTACTACTTTGTGAATATCCAAGAAACGACTCTTGGGTCGAATTTGGTGAGATAATCCTTGGTGTTAAGAATAAAACATTTACTTCCAAACACTCTAAAGTATCCTAATGTAGGATTTTTACCTTTATATAGTTCATATGAAGTTTTGTTCAAAAATGGTCTAATTAAAACACGATTTAGAATGTAGGTTGACGTGTCAACGGCGTTACACCAAAACTTTTGAGGAATGTTTTGTTCATTAAGCATTGTTCTACTCATCTCTTGTAAAGTCCGGTTTTTACGTTCTACTACACCGTTAGATTGAGGAGTGCGTGGTGCCGAGAAATTATGTGTTATACCATTTTTATCAAAAAAGTTTCCAAATTGTATTTCATTGTCAAACTCACGACCGTGGTCCGTTCTAATAGACACAATGTATGTTCCTAATTGATTTTGAATTTTCTTACTAAGAATTTCAAATTGGTCAAAAGCTTCGTTTTTACTTTTCAAAAATTTTTTCCAAGTATATCTTGAGTAGTCATCTACTATAACTAAGGTATAGAAGTTTCCTCTATAACTTTGTATAGCGGATGGACCAAACAAATCCATATGTAAAAGTTCTAGACACCTAGATGTAGACACTACATTTTTAGCCTTATGGCTACTATGAACTTGTTTACCAACTTTGCAAGCATCACAAAAGTGTTGGTCGTATTTCAACTTGGGTAGGTTTCGAACTAGGTCTTTAGAGGAGAGGTTTTGAATAAGTCTCATNTCGAGTGGAGTTTTCTTTTATTGTTTTCGTACCGTTACTCTGTCGAATTTTCGTCAAATCTTTTTAACTTAGTTTATTTTTCTTTAACTCGTTTTATTTTCTTAATCCAACTTCCTTTTAGTTAATTAAAAATATAAAAACATTTTCTTTATTTCTTTCGGGTTACATTTCTTTTACTTCTTTCTTAAACTTATGCTTTCTTTAATTGTTAGTTTTATTTTTCTTTGTTCCGTTCTTTACTTAGTTTAAATTTTCAATTAAGTCTTCGTAGTTTAATTAAAATCAAATCAAATCTTTTATAAATCCAATTCATAACACATAACTCACGACTTGAGTAACTTGATCAATTTCACCGCTCGTTGGGACAACGATACCCGTGGTTTAAGCTTCACCGCTTGGTAAACCGCGATCACTTACTAAGAATTTCAAATTGGTCAAAAGCTTCGTTTTTACTTTTCAAAAATTTTGTCCAAGTATATCTTGAGTAGTCATCTACTATAACTAAGGTATAGAAGTTTCCTCTATAACTTTGTATAGCGGATGGACCAAACAAATCCATATGTAAAAGTTCTAGACACCTAGATGTAGACACTACATTTTTAGCCTTATGGCTACTATGAACTTGTTTACCAACTTTGCAAGCATCACAAAAGTGTTGGTCGTATTTCAACTTGGGTAGGTTTCGAACTAGGTCTTTAGAGGAGAGGTTTTGAATAAGTCTCATATTAGCGTGTCCTAAACGTGTATGCCATAAAGTTGAAGATTCATCTAATGAGGTGAGACAAAGTTTGTCTCTAGATGTTTGATCCATCTTCATGACATACACGTTGTTCTTAAGAACACCTCTAGCTATGGTTATGCCATCTTTAAGTATTTTACTTCCATTTTCACTACAAAGGACGTTATACTTTTTCCAGCAAAGTTGACTAATACTAAGGAGATTAAAGCCTAGGTTATCAACATGAGCTACATCATCTATAGAGAGAGAGAGTCATGAGAGATTGTACCTTTTCCGATGATTTTGCATTTAGCCTTGCTACCAAACGTGACATTACCTCCTTCACATTTTTGATAAGTTGAGAAGAGGCTTTTGTTCCCCGTCATGTGCCTTGAGCAACCACTATCTTTGATCCATTCATCCGGTTCTAAATTAACTTTGAAGCACACCTATTTTATACAAAACACTTAAACATTTGGTCCCCAATATCTCATGGGTCTATTTTGGTTAAACATACCATTAACTTGATCCATGTATGAAAATGGAAGATATGGGTTCCATGGCATGTAATTTGGAGTTTGGTAATGTCTAAGTGTGTTTTGGTTCCAACCATGTTGGTAGTTTGGTTGCATGTTGTAGTTGCTCTTTGGAAAGGGGCGTTTGGGAATAGGAGTTTTAGGTCTCGGTTGAGTGGTTTTAGTTCTAAATTCATTTCTACCAAGTCCTACTCCAACCTTAATAGCTGGTTTTAGTTTTGTATCATTTATACTAATTTTGGACTTATTAGTGACTTTAACGAATTTAGTACGGTCCGGCGTAGAAACTAGTTTTTCTACTGCAGACCCTACGGAACCTTTGGGTTCAACGGGCGGAACCCTATTTTGGGTTCCGTCTGGTCCGTATATGTTTGTAGCAGTTTTGTTAGTTTCTTGTGCTTTCTCATCTTGTTTCGTTTGACTCTTTAACGTTTCTAATTTCATGAAACCTAATCCCGTTTTATCAAATGGTGACTTTTGGAGTTTCATTATTTCATCCGCACAAGAAATACTTTTATCAAACTTTTTAGATTTTGAGGTTTGTTTGATTAGATCGTTTTGAGTAGCTTTAAGTTTCTCAATTTCGATTTTAAACTCTTCACATGATTTGCACAATGTGTCAATAATTTTACTCTTTTCTAACCTCTTAGCTTTTTCTTTTAATTCATAAACTTCATTTTCCAAAAATTTCTTTTTGGTTTTCAAAAATTTGTTTTTGTTTATGATTTTTAGACTTAATTCACAAAGTTTGCTATATTCTTTTTGTAATGTACCATCATCAATAGAAGAACAAGATGAGTCGGATTGTACCTCATTTGAGTCTTGAGCCATGAGAGCAATTTCTTCGTTCTTTGGCTCTTCGTTATCATCTTCACTATCGCTCCAAGTACCACTTACAAAAGCTCATTGAGTTTTACTTTTGGGTGGTTTTGGACATTCTCCTATGAGATGACTTGTGTCTCCGCACCTAAAGCACTTTCTTTCTACCTTTTCTTTCTTGTCGTCACGATCTTTTCAGGAAGCTTTCTTATCATCCTTAGGTTGCCTCACAAACTTTCCGCGTCTTCGAAAGAACTTTTTGAAGTCTCTAACGGCCATTGGATATTCTTCATCATCACTATCCGAGCTAGATTCTTCATCATTACTTGATTGAACTCTAGCTTTCAATGCAATAGACTTCACTTTTTCTTTCTTGCCTTTAATTATTTCCGAACCTTTTTCCATCACCATTTCATGAACTTTGAGGTTTCCAATTAGCTCATCAAGTGACATGCTTGAAAGATCCTTAGATTCTTCAATTGCCGTCACTTTGGCTCTCCACTTCGGATGGAGTGCTCTAAGGAATTTCCTGACAAAATTCTTGCTACAAAAAGTTTCATCAAGTGCTTTAAGTGAAGTAATAATAGTGTTAAACCTAGCAAAAGCACAATCAATAATCTCATCTTCAGGAATAGTAAATTTCTCATATTGTTGAACAGGAAGATCAATTTTGTTATCTTTAACTTGTGAATTCCCTTGATGAGTGACTATTAAAGATTGCCAAATTTCTTTAGCGGTTTTACACATAAAGACTCTTTCATATTCTTTCTTTGGTAAAGCATTGTAAAGCATCATTTTTGCCTCATTATGTTTAGCAATCAATTTCTTTTGATCTTCATTATGTTTGGTAAAAGAGCTGTCCTCATCTTTACCATTTGTACCATCTTTAAAATTAGCTATGTTATCACCATTAATAATTATATACCATAGATCTATATCTTTTGACATCACGTAAGTTTCAAAACGGTTTTTCCAATATATGAAACCATTAGCTTCAAATAGTGGTGGTCTTTGCATAGATTGCCCTTCTTTGTAATTTTCAAAATCCATGGATCGTTTCAAGTTTTAAAACACAATATATTTTAAAAGCTTGAGTAACGTAGCTCTTGATGCCAATTGTGGAAAACTAGAAGGGGGTTGAATGGTTTACCGGTTTTTAAGATAATTATTTTTGGAAACTTTACGTTTAATCAAAGATCTAAACTAAAAGACAATATATAATATGCAAGAGTAACGAAAGAAACAATCAAACCACAACACGATAGTTTATCGTGGTTCGGCTACAAGGACTCTTTTTCCTTGCCCTACTCCACGCCCCGAGTATCCAACTCGAGAGTTTCTTTCACTAGTCAACAAGCTCCTTTCACCGGCGGAGAAAACCTTACACGTCGCTTACACAAGATTACCGACACAAAGCTAGATGTCGAGTTCTTTTACAAGGGTACAACCACTCCCGTTACACTATGTATTTTAAGGCCTAAAATACTAACCGATCACTACTTAAAGTACACAATGAATAGATGTATAAACCATACTAGTTTACACAAGACTAAGCTAACAAGACTTGCAACGTTATGTTGAACCTTGTAACTTTTGGTATGAACTTGTGATCTCCTTTGCTACAAAAGATCTCACACAAATGAAGTGTTAATGAGTTAGATGAATGTAATGAGAATGTATGTGTAAATTATAATGCGAAGTGATAGAAGATTTCTTGCAAGTGGTTTGGTATTTATACCCAAACAAGTCAGCAGCCTGGCGGACACGGCGGAACCAAACCATGGGTTCCGTCCGTGTACTCCCAAAGATCCGCCAGGTCTGTCAGGCTAATGTGCAAGAAACCTTTCCATATCAAGCAATGTCACATCCATGTTTCTTCAAGTCAAACACACAATAGATAGAGTAAGAGACTTTCTAAAATGTGTAAGAAGTCTTATGGAAAGTGAAACACTCAACCTTTCCATAAATGCACATGTTACATTTTCTATATTTAGAAATATGAAAATGTTATGTTTAATATAAAATGTAAATGTAGCAAATAAAGTCTAGTTATGCAAGACTAAAACTAGAATCATGTTTTACTAAAAACTAAAGTTTATACTTTGTCGTTAACAAAACTTAGCAAAGATCGTAAAATATAAATAACGTTTTTAGGCGATATTTGTAGTAACAAAAACAACAAACGAGTACAAATTACAAGAAACACGACCCGTTCGATACTGACAAAGCTAGCCAAATCAGATTATACTCAACTTTGAAACAGTCACGACCCGTTCATACTTAACCGACAATTGAATCAAGTATAAGTTACCACCATTTCAAAATTCTGTAAATTATTTTTAGAAGAGCAGTATATTTAAAAATGAAATAGATACAAAACAAAGGCATCCACTATTCAACCGGGATGGTTTAGATAGGGACCCAAAAAAAAAAGAAACATTACAACCAAGATAAGTTGGAGAACAGATTGTAGACCAGATAAGTTGCAGAACCAATTACAGACCAAAAATAACATAACCTGTATTACCAAATGTCCCAATTGCAGAACAAAGATACAACAGCCAAACTACAGACCACAATCCCAAGCAGCCAAATTGTAGATAACAACTCAAATTACCAAACAGCGGAATCAGACCCAAAGACTCAATTTGCCACAATAACCTACTCGAAATAAGCTTCACCTAATTATCAGCTTCACCTCGTTCGATCGCTCTTTTTTCTGCATCATGCTTCTGAAATTGTAAAACAATAAAAAAATGAGAATCAATACCCAAAAAATACAATGTTGAGTATGAAGCATAAACAAACCTTTTTCTTTGGACAATAACCACAATGATTTTTTTTCAAGTCCAAAGAGACCTCCAAACCATGCTTTACTCTTATAGCAGCTTTTGGGCGACCTTTTGTCTTAACTCGAACTAGGGGATCAGAAACTAATAGAGGTTGTGACTTGTTCCTTTTTTTGAAAGGCGTTGTCTTCTACTTTGTTGCGTAGATGGTATATCATCATCAGTATTAGTGTTTAACTCGACTGTATTCTTTCTTCTACTTTGTTCTTCCAAAAGACCATTAAGAATATCATCGATTTTATTAATTTCATTAGGGGAATCTCGTCCATCTTGCAGTATTTTGTTGAATTTTGCTCGAATGGACCAGATAGTTAACAAAGTAACTTTTTTGTAGCAATATCATTTTTATCTCGCCATCAAGTTTCAATACCTCCCACCTTATATGTTGCCTTCATAGTCCACCTTGGTATTATGTAATGGTCTGGAATGGTTGTTAATGACTCTCGTCTCATGATGTAGAGAATATGTTTGCACAAGATTCCAGAAGTCTCAAACCTTGCACACGAACAAGTAACAAAAATATCCGAAGTAACATTGTATTCAACGGTTTTCCAATTTTCCTTATTACCTTTCAAAAACCCGGCACGGTATATAACCTTAACACCATTTGTGCTTAATATTTGATGACCACAATCAAAACTAGCCTTCCACTCTTTCTTGAATATATCATAAATATTGCGCGTTTAACATGTTGCCGCTATTTCTTCAATGGGATGATTACTATGTAATGTGGGCTTTGAATTCAAAGTTCTAAAATCTTGGTCTCTGTTAGAACCTAAGTTTGTCAACGTTTAGTCAAGTCTCGGTTATTTCAGTCATTGTAATAGGTTGCTATATTTACTTAAGTTATTTATGTTTAAGTGTAAGTCCATTACATGTCCAATGGGCCACAAGCCCATACGTTTTAGATAAGGGAAGGGTAGGGAGTGTTGCCCTAGCTCTTCACCTATAAATAGGACATCATGTATCATCTTACACTTGTTGGTTATTTCAATATCATAAGGAAACTCTTGCACTTTTATTCTTCATATTTGATCTAATCAACCAAATTCTATTTCTCATCTTATTTCTATCAAATCAATACTTGTGTTTACAATATGGTGACCTAACAAGTGGTGTCAATCGCTAGAAGAAGGTGTATTACTTTGTTTTTGTTTTCTACGACCCAAAACCAAGTTTGTATTTGTTATTTTTGTTTAATGTTTGCTACTTTCTTATTTGTTTCGTGTTTTTATCACATATTTGTCATCAAACTTGTGTTACAAACTCAAACAACCCACAAAGTCTCAAAGTTTTTACAAAAATACATAGGGTTCAAAACTTGTACTATTTTTCGAAATTTTTCAAATTTTTGAAAAGTGGTTCAAGTTTGCAACTTTCTTTAAAATTTCATCATTTTAAGGTTAGTTGTACAAGAATCTTGGATTAAAAACGTGTTTTTGGATTGCTTTTTACAAAAACAAAAATCTGCCAACTTTTGACTAGTTTTCGAAATCCTTAGACCCTAATCTTTCGAGAACTTTGTTCTTTGCTCCTATGGTATTTCCGTTGCTTACTCAGTGCTTTTCTCTCTTGTATAAGAAAGAAAACACTTTGACTCGTTGGATAATAATCGACATTGTTAACTCGATAATTATAGAATTTTTTTAGAAAATCTTGAAACTTCGAGATTTTTCCTGGCCTTTCAATTCTTCTGATTTTCCGGATCTTGGGAAAACTTTCGCAATCTTTCATAAATTTTCGAGAAAACTTTTGGATAATTCGACTATAGAGACAATTCTCGAAAATTTCTATCAAAATTTCTCGATAATTTTGAAAATTTTTCCGAAAGAATTTGGAATTTTTTCGAGATCTTGGGACATTGACTGCTTCCGAGATATTCTGGTAACAAAGTTTCGAAGAACAAAACACTTGGGATAGTTTCAAGCCTTGGCCATAACACATTATCTTCTACAAGATTCCATGTTTCACAACAAGTCCGTTTCATCAATGTCTCAAACTACCGTACTCAAACTCTCCTTATACTCCCGTCACTGACGCCCTCTCGCGGGGAGCGGCATACTGAAAACAATTCTTCAAGGACCATATCAAATGAAATTCATTGCTGACTCAACAGGCTTCATTGAACTACAAACTAAAGATACTTTGACTGGCCATGACCTAGACCAACATGTTGCTGACTACCAAGCAAGTTGGTACATCACTCTAGGTCTTCCAAATTCCATCTATTCTACCTTGGATTTTGAAGCTAGTGCTCATGAAATGTGGAAACATCTTGAAGTCATGCATCAGTCACACAATGACCTACGAATGAATCAGCTTCTACAGTCTTGTCTCCAAAGGAAATTCATGAAAAGCATCATCCCTGCTCCACAAATCACTCTTCATAGCTATCTGGAATCGCGTCTGTCAAATTTGTTCAAGCTGGAAGATGACACTACTCATGTGGAAACAACATCTGGAAGATCTCATGGAATGACATACACTGCCTCTTATGCTCCTGTCATGGATAACTTAGATGGAACTGTTGACATGCTGCTAATGGCTGACACACATGAACTCCAGGTAAGTGACTCAGTCCAATCTATGACACTGATGCTCTGTATCAAGCAAATGATTCTTATCCATGCCTGATACATGACAGTGGTTCTCCGTCTAATTCTATCTCAGACAATGCACAAGTTGTTCAAGCTGATTCTATGTTATCTACTCATATAACTGATCAAATGTCCACAGTGGTGTTATTTGATGATAATCCAATAAACCCAGGTGTTACATTTGATGAAACACTTATATCAACTGCACAAGATAACAATGATCAACTTGAATAACATGAGCTTTTGTCTGATTCAGACGCCGAATGGAGAATGTTACTTATGACCATCCAAAATCAAAATATCCAGTGTCAAGCACTGAATGCAAAGCTGAGAGACAAAAACGTCGCATTAACAAGAGCACTTGAGCATTGTAAATTACAACTCAATTTTTACAAAACAAAAGCAGATAAGGAAACATGTTTAGAGACAATACTTCATAAAAACAACGATTTCCAAAAGAAGCAAAGCATGTTAACTGACTCTACTTTATTTCAGTACTATAAATATTTCACAACTGAGATCCAATCAATGGAATATGCTGTTGAAAAGAATTCTGAACTCACTGTTGCCAACTTTCTTTCCCCTGTTGCGAAAGAAAGAAGGGAAATGTTACAAACTCAATTTAATCCAAGTCTCCAACGTTTGCATGCATATGCTAAGAAATGGGAACAGGAACTTAACAGGGAAGTCAAAACCATTATAGATGTTTTTCAAGAATCTGAACAAGCGATTTTTAATCAAAAACATCAAAATCAATTTTTACAAAAAGAAGTTGATCGACTCTTGGAACATGTTCTTAGTGCTGATATAATTTCTGTGATTATGAGTTCTCTTTATGAATCTGGTACTTCTAAGATTGTTGATGATCACTGTGATGATGTTGAGTTGTTATCTAAACAAATTGAGACATTAAAAGATGAAAACGTTAATCTCCGAAAACACAATGATGATGTGCAAAACAAACTTTCTAATGAGATTTTACAACTCAACAAAAAGCTTGAATGGTGTCAAAACCAAAGTCTGGATTTTTAATTAGAATTGCAAAGTCTTAAAACTTCCACATCATTTCAAAAAGAAAATGAGGAATTAAAATGTCAAATTTCAAAATATGAAAAGGAAATTGCAGAATTGCAAGAAGTTACAGACTATTGGCAAAAGAGTCGAGATAATTATCTCTATTCAAACAGAAAGCTAGACAGTGAAGATAAAATGCACATTATCATTGAGTTGAAAGAGAAAATACGTGAACTTGAAAAAGGAAAATCTGTCAACACTAAAGTTATTGCACCAGGAATGTACTCTGTAGACATAACCAACGTAGAACAACACACTCATAAGTCTAATATGGATCCTTCCACTTCTACAGGAATAGTTGCCACTCATAGCGTTAACAGATCCAAGAATAAACGTATGAAAAGGAAGAATAGGATCTTGCAACGTAGAAGAGAAACACTAGAAGCCTCTGAAGTAGAAGAACACCCTAGGACTTTGAATAATACTCATCTTGCATTAGATTTAGATTCTGATTTGGCAAATTGTAATCCTAATCGTTGTGTAACGAATGATGAACCTTTAAATGCTTTAAATGTTGATGCTTCATGTGTGTTTTGTCGTAAAAGTATGTTATCTGGTGATCATTCTAAATGTGTTGCGAATTCTTTTTTATCTCTTTTTAAGAAACGTACATCAGGCAGGAAATCTAGGCCCACTAATCTTTCAAAATCTGTGCTAGGAATTATGCCTTGTGTAGTTTCTAAGAATGATGTAGTCCACCCACTAGTTGCGAACAATAACCCAAGGAACATGCCATCACTTAGCGAATTCACTAAGAAAAAGGCTAAATCTAGTTGGAATTGGCAACGTTGGTTACAAAGGACACATAACTTTAATTGGATTCCTAAAATTGTTAACATGTGTGCTTCTAACCCAACGGAACCCACAACTTCTTCGGGTTCCACCCTTACCATTGTACCATCGTCGTCTCTTTCATGTGATGCAGGTGGTGCAAATTGTTCTCTGGATTGTTGTTAGCGGATGCTCCCGACACATGACAGGCAATCTCAAACTGTTAAGAAACTTTGTCTCAAAGTTCATTGGTACTGTCAGATTCGGGAATGATCATTTCGCTGCAATTATGGGATATGGGGACTATGTCAGTGGGAATATCGAAATTAGTCGTGTTTATTATGTTGAAGGCCTCGGTCACAATCTATTTTCAGTCGGTCAATTTTGTGATGGTGATCTGGAAGTTGCATTTAGGGAGAAAACATGCTTTGTTCGTGATCTACAAGGAAATGATCTCATGACCGGCACACGTGGAAACAGGCTTTATACAATTTCAATGTCCGACATGACAACTTCCTCTCCCATTTGTTTACTTTCAAAGGCTGAATCAACAAAATCCTGGTTATGGCACCAACGCATGTCACATCTCAACTTCAGAACTATGACTGATCTTGCTCGCCATAAACTAGTTGACGGTTTACCAAGGTTCAGATATACAAAAGATCACTTATGTCCCGCTTGTGAACAAGGAAAGAGCAAACGTGCACATCTAAGTACTAAACCAGAACCAAGTACCGATCATGTTCTTCAACTTCTTCATATGGATTTATGTGGCCCAATGCGAGTACAAACGATTAATGGGAAACGATACATTTTTGTGATAGTCGATGACTTCTCCAAATGGACTTGGGTCTACTTTCTTCGAAGCAAAGATCAAGCTCCATCGATGATAATCACCTTTCTCACGAAAATTCAGGTTCAACTTCGCAACACAGTCAGAATTGTAAGAACAGATAATGGAACTGAATTCAAGAATCAAACTCTTCGTGCATACTTTGAGAAAGTTGGAATTGAACATCAAACATCAATTGCACGGACTCCCGAACAAAATGGAGTGGTCGAAAGACGCAACAGAACGTTAGTGAAAGCCGCACGAACGATGCTCATTAATGCTCAATTACCAGATTATCTTTGGGCTGAAGCCGTCTCTACCGCATGTTACNAAGAGCAAACGTGCACATCTAAGTTCTAAACCAGAACCAAGTACCGATCACGTTCTTCAACTTCTTCATATGGATTTATGTGGCCCAATGCGAGTACAAACGATTAATGGGAAACGATACATTCTTGTGATAGTCGATGACTTCTCCAAATGGACTCGGGTCTACTTTCTTCGAAGCAAAGATCAAGCTCCATCGATGATAATCACCTTTCTCACGAAAATTCAGGTTCAACTTCGCAACACAGTCAGAATAGTAAGAACAGATAATGGAACTGAATTCAAGAATCAAACTCTTCGTGCATACTTTGAGAAAGTTGGAATTGAACATCAAACATCAATTGCACGGACTCCCGAACAAAATGGAGTGGTCGAAAGACGCAACAGAACGTTAGTGGAAGCCGCACGAACGATGCTCATTAATGCTCAATTACCAGATTATCTTTGGGCAGAAGCCGTCTCTACCGCATGTTACACCGAAAATCGTTGCGTGATCAATAAACGTCACAAAGTCGCACCGTATGAAATTGTTCACAAACGAAAGCCTAACATACAACACTTTCATGTATTTGGTTCTCTATGCTATCCGAATAATGATCATGATGATCTTGGAAAACTTAAAGCAAAGGCTGACATCGGTATCTTCATTGGATATTGTGAAAACTCAAAAGGATTTCGAATCTACAACCATCGTACTAGAGAAATTCAGGAGACTATCCATGCTAATTTTGATGAGCTCACAGAAATGGCTTCTGAGCAAAACAGCTTAGGACCCGCAACCAACCGTCTAAACTTTCCAAATTCTTCAGCTGAACTGTTGTCACTAACTCGTCGAGAATTGGAAACATTGTTTTCTCCTTTGTTCGATGATTCATTTGAGACACGTGCACCAGATGTATCCACTAGTTCCGCTGCTCAACCTGATAATATTCAAGTACCTGATACAACGGTTACTACAACAACAATAGTAACACCCGATGCACCCCCGACTGAATCACCAACAATAGAAGAACAAACCGCTTCCAACACCGACAACCCAACTGAAGATCTGAAC
>LBNU01014114.1:28983-42145 GCA_014162995.1 Artemisia annua | reverse complement strand
GAGAAAGAAGAAGAACCAGCTTCAATTGTTCAAACCAGGAGCAGGAGGGGTGGCAAGTCTGGAAGCTCTAGCAGTACCACTACTACACAACAACCAAAGACTGCCCAAAAGCCACCCACCAGACCTAGAAGGAAAGCTGCTCCAAAGCAGATTCCCCAAGATGAACCATCAGCTTCATCATCTGAAACGGAAACCGACTCTGAGTTCGGCTCTGAATCAGATGACGAAGAAGATTATGTAAGAAGGTCAAAGGCTCAGGATGAAAAAGAAGATGAAGAAGAGGAGTTTCCAGGGCTTGAACTGACAAAACAATTAAGCAAGGAAACTGCCGAGCAAGAACAAAGAAGAGGTACGGGTATTACCATTAATGAACCGAGTGATGCTACTCGTGATGAAAAAGCAGAAGATGAACCAACTGCAGAGCCACTGGTTGACAAACGTAAACTGAAGAGTATCATTGTCGACACCAGGGCTGAAAAGAAGCAGGAAGAGAAAGATTTCAGGGCAGCTGTACTACTCAATCTCCAACATCCACAACCTCATCAAACACCGACTAATCTTCAAGGACATGAGGCTGGCTCTAGTAGCACTGTAGTTCCTCAGACCGAAACCGAACAACGTGACCCTGAAGGGAACATCATCATGGAAGAAGCTACAGAGGAAGAGCAAGAGCAGACAGAATACATCACACCTGAATTCGTCGCTAAAGTTCAGAGAGATGAGGAAATTAAGAGGAAAGCTAAAGAAGAGACGGATAGACTGCTTCGTGGACTCGATCAAGACGAAGAACTCATTGACACTGATCAATATATCAACATTCCTCCGCACTCATCTTCAAAAAATCCCCCGACTCCATCAGGCACACCTCCAAGTGATCCCTCACCTCCTCCATCAGAACCAGAGCATAAATCATCTTCATCATCATCATCACATCACTCTTCACCACCACCAACAAAGAAAACATCCAAAAGCAAATCAATCAAGAAACGGAAGGGAGGCAAAGCATCATTGACAGCATCAAAGCGGATCAAGAAAGCTTTTGATTTGGCAAGGAAGAAAAGGAAAGAGACACAACATCAAACTGGAGACCTTAATGACCAAGTCCAACTGCTCTCACAACAGGTCAAAACTTTGACTTCACAAGTCAAAGATCTTCAGGAAGCAAAGGCACTTGTCGACAAGCTTATGTTTGCTGACATGGATGGGATGATCAAGGGATACACCGATGAATATCTTCATGATAATCTTGCTGCAATTGCTACACCAGCTGTGTCTGAACTTATCGAGCCGATTCGTACAAAGCTAAACTCCAGGATCAAGCACAGCATCGAGCGCATGCTTGAGTCAACTCCTTTCTACCTTCGCACTGATAGGGCTCCTCCATCTCTAGATGAACTCTCAACCGAACAACTTCAAGCCCTATTAGCTGCAAAGCTAAGGAATAAGGAGGACAAAACTCCTGAAGAGTCAACGATGTTCGAGGCACTTCAAACCATTGCCTCGAAAGAATCATGCAAGGAAGCGGCCGGCAAACACAAACGATCAAGGAAAGATGATGATCCTGATTCAGATCCTAAAAGCAAGAAGTTAAAGAAATCAATAGGACCATCTTCTTCACAATAGCCGCAGAAGACTTCCAAGGCTCCTCCTTCCAAACAACAAGCTCCAGCATCCGGCTCCGGTCCAACACAATCAGAGGAACCATTCATGCTTCAACCGGTTGACACTCAGGAAGAACCAGAAACAGCAATACCTGAATCAGAAATTCCTGAATTTCAAGCAGGTCCATCGTCTACAACAAAAACAAAAGAGAAGAAGCAGTCATCAAAGTCAAAGAAACAAAAGCAAAAGACTACTCACTTCTCATGGCTAGATGTGGATGAAGCACCTAAGTCTGATTGGTTGACTGAGATGATTAAAGCACAACCACCGCTAGAGACTGAAGAACCATTGCCTGGTAATACTTTGCAGATGACTCAGAGTATTATGTCAAGTCTTCAAGTCGAAAGATTATCGAAAGTAGAACTGAAAAGGATCAACCGTGAAGCTACGGAATTTCTGATGAAAAGGTCAGGAAATAAATTCGAACTTGATTACCACATGGAGAACATAGCCTGCGCATTATCCGGCTCATTCGACTGACTCAACCCTGAATCAAATGTCGACACAGAAAAGAAGATACCTTACTTCACAGATTGGACAAAACCGTTGCCTCTACTAGGCTTTCCAGATAGACCAAAGATCCCTTACAGACACTTCTTTAACAACGACTTCCGATATCTCCAACACGCTCACGAAACTTCAAAGGAACGATATGCATCTTCACTGACGCTTTCCATTCCAGCAGCCCGATATGAACTACCTGACATTGAAGAGTCCGCACCAATCTACTGCAAATCAGTTGTCACATACAACAGAGAAGCTCTTCTCGGTATTCAGCACTGGCCGGAAAAATGAAAGCTTGGCTACACCCACAGACTACATCTCAAGTCTAGTGAGAATGTGAAGCAACCGCTTCGTATCATTGCCATAATAGAGATCGTGGAAGAGAAAAGATTCAACTAAGCCTTCATGAAGGAAATCGTCGTCAAGAGACTAGACGAGAAGAAGTACAAGTTTTGTGAAGCAGACTTCCCAGATTTGAACCTGAATGACATTGAAGACATGTATTTGGAGAAGGTTCAAGGAAAAATGCTTAACTTTCCAAGGGAAACTCAGTACAACTTCATCGCGTCTCTACTGCTCTACATCAGACGAGTTATAGTTCAAGAAAGGGTGGAAGATCTTCAACTAGGCGTGGAGAGTTATCAGAACACCATCAACCTCACCAAACCACAGCTCATATTTCTAGGAATTCTAGAGCTATCACAGTATACTCTCGTGCAACAACCATCATTCGGAATCATCTACCTCAACAAGAAGAATCGACTTCGTCTTATGCGGTTCGATGAAATTCCGAAGTTTTGTGACGAGACACTTCTAAGAGTTCGTGATGGATTGGCAGAAAGGTTAGATGATGAGAAGAAAAGGTTGAAGGAAGGTCGAGAAACAAGGTGGAAAGCTAATGGACGCAGAATGATACGCAACTTTGTCCTTACCATTGAAGAGAGGCTGTACCGTCGTCAACAGATCAGAAGGTTGGAAAGCTACATTGGTATTCGTCCTTCATTTCCGGTCTTGACATTTAGACGACCAGATCCACAGTTTACAGTCTTTGATGCATAGCTTACATTCTTCCGGTACCAAAATTTCAATATTCTCATTTATTTGATTTGATTTATAATTATTAAGGCTTGTGCACACATAACAGTGTACAACCCGCACTTTGTATTTAAAGGACCCTGTGGTACGCATCAGTGCCACAATCCTAATATAAGGAGCGAAAGCTTCTAACTTTTGAGTAGAATTGACAAACTTGTCATGATTTCTACAATTCTGCTCAAAAAAAGACAAGTATTACACCTCAATAAGTAATCACTTTTTGAGGGGGAGTACTTGATTTCAAACATCGTTCTTAAATCTTAAAGTCTTGTTGTTTTCTCCTCTTAAGACTCAAAAAAGCATATTTTAATCAAAACGTTTACAAAAACAACATTTGATATGCTATTTTTGAGGGGGAGAAGAAGAAAAGTGATTAAAACATGATGTCAAAAGTCTTATCTTGTGCGAGCTCGACTCAGAATTGACCCACGAATTGACGAAACAACAAATGTTAGCATTCGAAAGGACTTATCCGAGTAGAAAGTACCGTTTCGAGAAACTCTTTCTAGACAATTGCTTTGACGGGTCTAACTTCCTTTTAGGAATGTTAACAACTTCAAGTTAGTTATTAGGGCTAGTTATCACCTAAAAACTGATAATGCATCCCTTTAACTAAGCAACGTAAACGTGTCCCTCGGGTACATGTCTATTAAGAGTGGATCAATTCAAAAAGTGCCAACTCTTCCCACATATGCAAATTTCTGAAAACATTCATAAGCATATGTGGAGGGGGAGTATTTCATAAGAAATCCAAAACCTCAAAGTGTTAACAAAAAGTCTTATACTCATAAACACTTTGAGAGATTTTCAATAATTTGGTTTAAAGGCATCAATAGGATAGTCATGGAGTTACAAGGTGACTAAGGATAGGAAAAACCGTCCTATGATCCGGCTAAACCGGAGGGATCTACCCAAGGATATCACCAATAGTTAGAAATTAGAAGTCCTTAGGTATGATATAACAAAAGGAGAAAAGAATGAAAGGAGAAAGAAGGGGTTGAAGAATTAAAAAGAAAATGAATGAAAAGGGTGAAAAGAAATAGCCCTCCATTTTATCAACCTTAGGTCAGACACCGGGTTCAATTCATATGCTACTGGATGTTGCTAAGGCGACACCGCTATTGAAGATAAAGACGTCATGGACCCAGTGACGCAATGCACCTAAACCTTCTTAGCCACTCAAGCATCTCTCAAAAGATGTTTGTTTCATTCTCACGGGGAACCAGTGTAATCTATCGATCGTCTATTAGAGATGGTTGATATTGAAACAGGAGGTCCTCTGCTCCATGCCTCCGCATAGGAAACCAAATGTGCACTTATCGAGTCTAGAGCCACGAGATAACATAAAAGATCTCTTAGGAACACAAAATTCTTCTGCACTAAGTGTCTTGCATCATTGGACACTAAGTGTAAATTATCGAGTCCTTCGCAGATCTTAGCAATCTGCCTTGAACGTTTATGAGGGATTTACTTATGTACTTCTCGAATGATTGAACGAAAATTCCTGCCAGGGTCAACATCAAACAGCCCTGACAGCAGGTCACTTCGGTGATTCCTTGTGGATTACGCTTAGTGTGTTCGATGGTTTCAAACGGTCTACAGTCGTGGGGTGATCTCCAGCGACTCACCTAATCGTGGGTGTGCGTATGCATGTCTGTGTAAGCCCTCTAGGGGGTATCCGATTAGGAACAGCCTTGGTAAGGATTAGAAGGAGTCTTCACACTATGCTGTTGACAAATTCTAACTCCAAACCTGTAAGTACCGGATGTTTTATTGCTAACTGTTTCAATGCAGGTACAACCACCACCCTGAACACCAGCTTCCACATGCTCATACTTACATCTCAACTAACATCAAAGCTCTCATGAAAGATCGAAGCAACACAAATGTCAAAGATAGATTCCATTCCAAAAGAATTTACAACGTGATAAAGACAAACGATCTTAAGTGCAACACCGTCTAAAGTAGGATTCTACGTCAACATAAAGAATCTTCACATATGAAAAGAGAGCTTCAAAAATATGAAAGTTTCAAACGTCAAAGGTGTATGAGCATGTCGGAATGATGCAGATCCACTGGAGACTAAGAGAGTGACGAATGGCAGAGTACTACATCATGTGATCACTATCTCATCAGCAACAAAGAAGTCAAGCAACCTCAAAGAACAAAGAACACCCATTCTATCTGAGGGAGATTGTTAAGAACTAAGAATGATGAATCACCTATACTTATCATTTTTGAAGACGTCAAAAGCTATGAATGCCACAACTAAAGTCCAAAGACAAAGACGTCAAGCAACCTCAAATGACCGTGACTAACATCACTCCTTCACAACCGATCCTTAGGGGGAGATTGTTAGAACCTAAGTTTGTCAACGTTTAGTCAAGTCTCGGTTATTTCAGTCATTGTAATAGGTTGCTATATTTACTTAAGTTATTTATGTTTAAGTGTAAGTCCATTACATGTCCAATGGGCCATAAGCCCATACGTTTTAGATAAGGGAAGGGTAGGGAGTGTTGCCCTAGCTCTTCACCTATAAATAGGACATCATGTATCATCTTACACTTGTTGGTTATTTCAATATCATAAGGAAACTCTTGCACTTTTATTCTTCATATTTGATCTAATCAACCAAACTCTATTTCTCATCTTATTTCTATCAAATCAATACTTGTGTTTACAATATGATGACCTAACAAGTGAAAGTTTTAAACACTTTGGGCTTAAATATTGCGCTTAATATTTGTGCTTAATATTTGATGACCACAATCAAAACTAGTCTTCCACTCTTTCTTGAATATATCATAAATATTGCGCGTATAACATGTTGCCGCCATTTCTTCAATGGGATGATTACTATGTAATGTGGGCTTTGAATTCAAAGTTCTAAAATCTTGGTCTCTTTCTGCACTTATTCGAGAACTCACAGCTTTGTCATACTGGACTACAAACTCATTTAGCATGGTTTTAGCGTTGACAAAACCATCAAAAAATGAATGTATACTTTCACTCCTTCCACTCGTTGTCATGCCAGCAAAAAAAGTATCTTTGAGATATGCTTTTACCCAATGATGACGCAACTTGAACATGTTTCCCAACCAACTATCATCTTCTATGTGATATTTCTCCTTCAACGTCTCCCATCCTGATTCAAATTCTTCAACATATTAGCTTTTAACCCATTGAGTATATGTATCCTCAAAATCATCATATCGAGATCGAAATGGTTGTAGATGCTCTAAAACATGCCTTTGAATATGCCATGCACAATACCGATGTTTCGTGTTAGGAAAGACTTTTGAAATTGCTTTACCCATTGCCAAATCTTGGTCTATAATGAGAGCTACAGGTGGGCACTCATGCATGCATTTTAGAAACTGCTCAAATAACCATTTAAACGTTTTTTCGGTCTCATTTTCCAACAACGCGGCTCCTAGTAGAATAGACTGGCCATGGTGGTTCACTCCAACAAACGGTGCAAATGAAAAACTAAACTTATTTGTCCTATAAGTTACATCAAAAACAACAACGTCACCGAATTGGCAATACGATGTTCTTGATCTCCCATCTGCCCAAAACACATTTTGTAGTACGCCATCTTCATTTATGTCCATTGCAAAGTAAAAATCTTTATCCACCTCAGCCTTTTCTTTAAAATGCATGATAATTCCATGACATTCTTTGCCTAAGTTACATTTTCTCTCTTCAGTAACAATAGAGGAACATTGAACTCGAGTAAGTTGATCTTCTTCACCGGCTCTAAACGCATTGACTATTTTAGTGATTTCAGAAGGTTTCATCCCTGCTTTTGACAGTAATGTTACAACATCTTTGCATTCATTGGAACGATGAAAGATGCTATGAGACCTTTGCTTGATTACTTTTGATGGAGAATCAAAAGGATGATTATGTTCATCACTAAACTTGTCTACAACCCACTCACTTTCACTTGATAATGTCACTTGCATTAGGGCCTTACAACCGGTCCACGTATTACAACGGCGTTTCACATCATCGCGTAACTGTGTCTTATCATTCATATCCTTAAACCTTCCTTGTTACATGAAAATATTCGTCGATAAACTTCATTTGTGTCTTTGTATCTATTAACTTGATACTTTCGAATACCAAAACCCTTGGATAGACCATACCCATTGTAAAAATCATATGCATCATCAGAAGTGGAAAATGTTCTTCCTAGTATAGTATACCTTAAAGATCCATTGTAAATATATGTATGATCTCTAACTTCTTCTTGCATGAGATAACCATTGTTGCTGATATCATCAATTAGCGTATGTTCAAATGCATTATTATTTTCATCTATTAAGAACAAAAACTAAGAAAAGTAATATACCAGAACAACAAAAAAAGTCACCAATACATGAACTTAAAAGTACAAAGAGAACAAAACCAAACAATCCTAACAAATCTAAAGAGGTTATATACCCCTGGGACCACTGAGCCAAACAAACCACAACAAAATAAACATCTACCCCATAAGATTACTTATGTTAGGAGACAAAAAAACTAGTGAAGCATGAGAAATTATGTTGGAATGCAATTACAAAGCAAAGGGGGCCCAAAGGAAACTAAGATTAGTCATAACCACAACTTAGAATGTAAAACTGAACTTGCTAACCATACTTTTAGACCAAGCTCAACAACCTACATACCAGGTACTAGACTTAGAAATAACCCACAATGCCAATACCACACAATCCACTTATAATTTACTCGGATCATACAACCACATCTGCCAATCGATCTATCTTCTTTTCTTTTTTTTTTTTCTTTTTTTTTTTTTTTTACTTAAAAAGTATTTCAAAAAGAAGAAAAAAGAAAGAATTGAACAAGGAAGATTATGATAGATATATAATCAAACCTGATATGATTTCCTCTTCATGATTTGGATTAGTACTTGAAAAACTCATGGAGATTTTGTTAACTATTGTGTTTCTAAGATTGAAACCACATACAACAATTCAGCCATATAATATGTTGTTGCAAGTTTTTTTGGCGGGAGATTTTGGCGCCAAAAAAGTGATTGATGGTGGTAAAGAGTAGTGAAGAAGATAAAATGAGGAGTGTTTGAAAGGGGTGTGATTGTAATGTTTATAAAAATGGTGTTCTTTTTTTGTCAAAAAAATGTAGGCAACTGCCTCCATCAAAATGCAGATAAGATATTCCCTAACTATTTTAGTTTGTATTACATAATATTTGATACAAAATATATGAACGGATTGAGTTTTAAATGTATTTTCATTTGGTATAATTTTTATCAAAAATTGTAGAACACAAAGAAAAATAGTTATAGTCAAAGTTGAGAAAGAAAGACCGAAAAGGTTAATATGGGACAATAATTTTGAGACGGAGGGAGTATTTGTTAAGTTATGTTTAAATAAAGATTCACTTAACTTTGAGAACCTCCATTTTACCAATATATATTTTTAACTATCTTTTTTAATTTGAAGTTAGAAACAAACAACTTTCGATCAGATGACTTTTTAAAATATAACTTTTTTGTATCAAGACAATTAAGTCAATTTCAAACACCGTCTAACTGAACATTGAGAAAACATACGTATCAGTTGTTGGCATCAATTGTTCATGACATGCCATACAGATCTACGAAACATTAGGTTGGGCACGGTGGGAGGGTCAAGTGATCGGTCATAGCTCGGTCTTGGTCGGTCACGGCGACTGTGGGTGTTTGGTCATGGGTCGGTCAAGCAACAACCTTCTCCAAAATCGGTCGAAATTTCAACCGATATTTTACACTCACACTTTTTTTTCCTTGGTCACCACTGTGAGTTGTGACAACTTGGTCGCCGTCAGGTCGTCGAAGAGAGAAAGCTGATGTGGCAAAGTCGTGTCAGGTCACGACTGTGCCCAGCCTTATAAGCTACACCGGGTTGAAGATTCGAAGAAACATAGCTTGATGAAAGGGATTAAAGTGACTAACTAGAAATGTTAAGGTGGCGTTTAGTTGGAAAACATTTTGTTTCATTTCCTATTTCTTGTTTTGTAGGAAAAGGGAGGGGAGTTTTATTTTCACAAAACAATGGAAAATTTAGAAAACGCGTTTAGTCTGAGAAACATGTGTTTGTGTTTTCCATTTTGCAAAACTAGAAAACATGTTTAAGTGTTATTGTTTTCTAACTATTCACCTTATTAATATTATAAAAACATCTTCAAAAAACAAAAACAAATATTATAAACTAACCAACTAAATTATAAAATAACTAAAAAAAATCTAATACGAGAAAATAAAGAATTAAAAAAGTAAAATACAACATCAAATAACATCAAATAACGTTTTCGTCTGATTTTTTTACATTTTGTCCGGTTTTTACACTTTTGTCCTTTTTTACGTTTTCGTCAGTTTTTTTACGTTTTCGTCGGATTTTTTACGTTTTCGTCCGTTTTTTTACGTTTTCGTCCTTTTTTACGTTTTTGTCCGATTTTTTACGTTTTTGTCTGTTTTTTTATGTTTTCGTCCGATTTTTTACGTTTTCGTTTGTTTTTTTACGTTTTCGTTTGTTTTTTTACGTCTTCGTCAGATTTACGTTTTCGTCTGATTTTTTACGTATTCATTTTGTTTTTTTACGTTTTCTTCTGTTTTTTACGTTTTCGTCTTTTTTTTTACGTTTTCGTCAGATTTTTTACGTCTTCGTCCATTTTTACGTTTTCGTCAGTTTTTTACGTTTTCGTCCAATTTTTCACGTTCTCGTCTGATTTTTAACGTTTTCGTCTGTTTTTTACGTTTTCGTCAGATTTTTTTACATTTTCATCTATTTTTTTTACGTTTTCGTCCGTTTTTTTTACATTTTTTTCCGTTTTTTAATGTTTTCGTTTTTTATGATTTCGTCCGATTTTTATGTCTTTTTCCGATTGTTTACGTTTTCTTCTGATCTTTTACGTTTTCGTCTGTTTTTTACATTTTCGTTTGCTTTTTTACGTTTTCGTCTGTTTCTTTACGTTTTCGTCTATTTTTTTACGTTTTCGTCTATTTCTTTACATTTTCTTCTGTTTTTTTACGTTTTCGTCTGTTTTTTTTTAAGTTTTTGTCCTTTTTTTCATGGTTGTCAGGATTCCGATCCTGATCTTAGGATCTTACGATTTTACGATACTGCAAAGCAAAAACGATTCGGATCTTACATAGGATCTTTGAAAGTTTAAGATCTTACAGGATCCCGATCTTGACCATAGGATCTTAAGATCTCATCCGATTTGATCCTACTTTTCTCGGATAACAAACTAAAAAACATTTCATAACCATAATTTCGGACAACATTTTGATGAAACATTCATATAATTTTGTGTCTATGATATATAATAATTTGTAAATTTGTATAATATTACAAAAACTATTAAGAAAATGACATTATAGTAGGATCTTTAGATCCCGATCCGATCTTACGATCACGATCTTGCAAAGACGAAAACGATCCTGGGTAGGATCCCGATCTTGAAAACCTTGCTTTTCTATTTTTCGTCTGATTTTTACGTTTGCAACCTTTATTTACGGGTCGGGTCGGTTTTAGACCGATGCTCATCCCTACAGTTCTTTTAGGTTTCGTTTGACGAAAACGTAAAAAAACAGATGAAAATGTAAATAAACGTAAGTAAACGTTAAAAAATGGATGAAAACGTAAAAAAACATAAAAGAAATGACGAAAACGTAAGAAGACATAATAAAACAAGCGAAAACATAAGAAAACGGACGAAAATGTAAAAAAACCGCACGAAAACGTAAAAAATAGACGAAAATGGGAGACAGCGTAAGGAAATGTACGAAGACGTTAAAAACGGACAAAAACGTAAAAAAAACAAGACGAAAACGTAAAAAAACCGACGAAAACGTAAAAAATCATACGTAAACGTAAAAAAAGGATGCAAACATAAAAAAATGAAAAAAAACGTAAAAAAAAGGATGAAACGTAAAAGAATATGACGAAAAGCGTAAAAAAAAATATGACGAAAACGTAAAAAATCGGAACGAAAACATATAAAAACAGACGAAAACGTAAATCCGACAAAACGTAAAAAATCGATGAAAACGTAAAATAATGACGAAATACGTAAAAAATAGACGAAAACGTGGAAAAATCTTGACGAAAGCGTAAAAACGACGAAAACGTAAAAGAATCGGAAAAAAATGTGAATAAGTAGACGAAAACAGTAAAAAATTCTGACAAAACGTAATAAACATGGACGAAAACGTAAAAAATCTAACGAAAACGTAAAAAAGCAAACGAAAACGTATAAAAACAGCGAAAACGTTAAAACGGACGAAATATAAAATCTGACGAAACGTAAAAAATGTGATGAAAAACGTAAAAAAAAGGCTAAAACGTAAAAAAAACGGACGAAAACGTAAAAGATCAGACGAAAACGTAAAAAAACCGACGAAAACGTAAAAAATTAGACGAAAACTAAAAAAACTGACGAAAAAATAAAAATCGGTTGAAAACGGTAAAAATGGACAAAACGTAAAAACTTAACGAAAACGTAAAAAATCTTACGAAAACGTAAAAAAAACCGTACTAAGACGTAAAAAAACGGACGAAAACGTAAAAATCAGACGAAAACGTAAAAAAACTGGTGAAAAACGTTAAAAATCAGACCCGAAAAACGTAAAAAAATCTGACGAAAACGTAAAAAAAACCCTGACCCGAAACGTAAAAAACAGGGGGGGGGGGGGGAAACGTAAATAAACGGACGAAAACGTAAAGACGAAGAACGTAAAAACGGACGAAAACATGAAGATGGACGAAAACGTAAAAATCAGAAGAAAAACGTAAAAATCAGAAGAAACCATAAAAAATCGGACCGAAAACGTAAAAATCAGGACGAAACAGAGAAAAACCAGATAAAAACCGACGAAAACATATGAAAATGAACGAAAACGGATTGGTTATTTTAAAGGAAAATAGGTGAAAAAAAAAATAAATAAATAAAAAAAAAAAAAAAAAAAAAAAAAAGGTGTTTTGTAGTTTTGTGTATTAAACTTGAAAATAGGAATTTTGTGTTTTGTATAGAATTTTATTGGAAAACACTAATTTAAACGCGATCTCTGTTTCCCTTATTTTCCACAAAACATTTTATGGAAAACAAGAGTGTTTGCCCTCAACTAAATGCACCCTAATCTTCCGGGAAAGTTAAAGATAAACCCTTATGACCTAACTAAAATATTATTTCTGTCGTAGAAACCCACCAGAGAAACACCATATCAGTGTCGTAAAGACTTAAACGATGATATCTCCACAGCGCCGTAGATAACAAATTTCTCAAGAATGGACTTTTTGTCTATTACCACCGGGCTATGTTGGAGCACAACATTTATAAATACATTGTCGATATAGATATGATATGTTGGTTAATAGGTGTTTCTGTGTTCCAGATTAGGGTTAAGATAATCAATGAGTACCGGATATTCACTTGAAATCGTGGTATCACTTTCCAATAGAAACTATTCGACCCTATGCCTGGGTTACACGAATATCTCTATGGGATAAGACCAAGTGATGTTCTTGTTTTAGGCACAAATCAAGAACAGAAACGTATTCAAGTGTTTAGGGTTTTGTGTTGATTGTATTCATGTAGATGTGTTATGACCTCTATTTATAATAGAGAATACTCAAACCCTAGCCCATGAAATTATGTATAATTAACGGCCCATTAATTATATCATAATACTTTCCATAATAGTAGGAATCAGTGGTTATAATCGAGCAGTACTTTGATCAACAGCAGAGTCTAGCAGTATAGTCAGCAGCAGAGTCTACTAGTATAACCACAATTGAGTCAGGGTGTTCATGGACCAAATGGGTGTACACTCCGTACCTCCAAACCCATTACCAGGTGTGAACTCATCCCTCAAGTGCACTAAATTTTC
>LBNU01014114.1:14395-26893 GCA_014162995.1 Artemisia annua | reverse complement strand
CCTATGCCTGGGTTACACGAATATCTCTATGGGATAAGACCAAGTGATGTTCTTGTTTTAGGCACAAATCAAGAACAAAAACGTATTCAAGTGTTTAGGGTTTTGTGTCGATTGTATTCATGCAGATGTGTTATGACCTCTATTTATAATAGAGAATACTCAAACCCTAGCCCATGGAATTATGTATAATTAACGGCCCATTAATTATATCATAATACTTTCCATAATAGTAGGAATCAGTGGTTATAATCGAGCAGTACTTTGATCAACAGCAGAGTCTAGCAGTATAGTCAGCAGCAGAGTCTACTAGTATAACCACAATTGAGTCAGGGTGTTCATGGACCAAATGGGTGTACACTCCGTACCTCCAAACCCATTACCAGGTGTGAACTCATCCCTCAAGTGCATTAAATTTTCCAACATGATACACATGACAAACGAAGAGGATCGATTTCTAAAATCTTTGATGTTCCTCTTTCCTGAAACCTCTTGCCAAATGTCCCAATGACCATTCATACGAGTCTCTTAAAAGTGGCAAAAACAACATTATACTGATCCAGAAATGATTTGGATTATATGCTACAATGGAAAGCCGTTTGATTTTAATTTACAAAGGTACGCAACACTGATATTAAGCGTTAAACCCCAAGTTTGGATGGAGTACAATAAAAATTGTAGAGATTTAAAAAGATGTATGTACTGCTAATTCCAAAGTGGAATGACTCTGCACTTAAGTACGATTCCTTACGAGGCCAAGCACGAGAATTAAAATTCATTCCAATTAAAAAAAAAAGATATTAAGAGTCTGTAACGGAGGAAGTGTTAAACCATTACCCGCTCATAAGTGCGAAACAAACAACACCTAGCTACCCTCCTTACAACTAATAAGGTGTATAAACTTTCATGACATTACAGCTTGCGCCATTCCAGAAAGTCAACTTCACTGAATAAGGTGTAAAGAATATTAAGTTGTGGTCAAACATGTTCGGGCAGTATTGTCAACCTATAATAATAGCAATAATAGAATGAATAAGGTGGCAGCCACGTATCTTCACGTCAATTTATATTCTAATAATATCTAACTGCCAGGGAGCTCTCTACGCATAGGGTCAGTTATAGTTCAATCTAGATGAAACAGTTCTGATCCGTTCAAGGATGGTGCTTCATTTGGTATTGTGAATTACACCAATTGCCTATAAGCAATTGTTTGTTTGACAATTAGAGTGGGACGGAGGGATATTAACTTTAGGGAAAGACAAACCTTACCGGGCAACTCAATCCAACCCTCTCCTTTTGGCACATAACAAAGTTAGTCATTACCAAACATGCCTGCTCAAACCACTAGACAAATAACTTTGTTCCTATAGATAGCATAACCATTAAGATTCATTTAGACTGGCTCATTAACTAGACAAACAAACAACTCCTAACTGCCCCCTTAAAATATGTACAGAAATTAATGACACTGCATGCAGATTTGCACCAATGCAGAAAGTAAAGTGTGAGCGGCCTCTTAAATTGGTAGTCAAAGCAAGGTTATGCATTAAGATCAATCTTAAATACAAATGAAACTACTAGGTGGCAGCCACCTATCTATCTTACCATCAATTTCCTTCCTAGAGAAATGTGTGGTTCCAAGGTACACTAATAGTTTGACTTTTATACAAAAGAAGTGTTTGAAGGCATGTCCCACCCCAAGTTGATCCTAACTCGGTTTAACCTATTATCCAGCCTGTCAGATCAACCTTAATTTATCTATAGCTCAATTTTCACACAACAATTACAGTACTACAAGATTGTTATTATCTTCATAGCCACCAGAAAGATTAGACAGGTTGTCAACAGCAACCAACAAACCGAAAAGTATAACAACCATAATTATAGAGACAATAAAGTTACAGAAATGTCATCCAACAATAGGCAAAAACCAAAGACTATTCTTGCTTTCTTCTGCAAAAAAAGGTCAAGGATCAGATATTTACTCTACGCACACATAAAATCCTTGAAATCATGATGTCACAAAGAAGATTTCCAGGAAGAACTGTGTGCGATACAAATGGTTAATATAAATTTAAAAAAATAATAAAAAAATAATAATAAAAAATAAAAAATAAATAAAAATATATAAAAAATAATTAAAAAAAAAAAAAAAAAAAAAAAAAAAAAAAAAAAAAAAAAAAAAAATCTCAAAATCCAGTAGTTCATAATTATGATCCTTCACATCCACTACAAAAGCTAGATAGCGGCCATGAGATTCTTGGACTTAAGTTGTGAAAAAAGGCATTTACCTATTTATGTTTTCACCAACTTTTCTAAACTTACCCTTTGTTAAAAGTTAAACAGCCCGTCTTCATTCGTAAAAGTTAGAGTCTCATTTAGACTTGAGTACTCAATATAGGGACTGCAACATTCCTGAACATTTCTTAGAAATCTCAAGATCATTTAACTTACAGTCATCATGTTATTGATCTACTTGTAGCACACTAAAGATCAGAAGATTAAACATAGAAACACAACTGAACACACATATATAGACAATATTAAAAGGTTAATCTCATGTTCCATCCTAACAGAGCTTTGATAACTAGCTGATTAAAAGTTAGGTACTCACCAACAGCATTGATGAATGGTTAATTTTCCCCCTTTTTCATTTCACTAACACCTAGTACAACGTTATCCGCCTTGACACCTGATTAATTGATCTTCCTTGTTTTGCAAATCGCTTTTCTCCTGCCATTCCATGCCTTATCATAAGAAATATCAACATTCAATCTTTTCTTAATATCTGCTTGAATTTTTTTGGCCAAGCAGGAAACATCTTTTTCAACAGTCTCAAGAATCAAAGATGCGATAGTTGCTGAGTTCAGATTTCTGTTATTATTACCAATGCAAGAACCAATACAATTATGATCCACCCAGCGTGTAATCTGCCACATACTCTTATTTTTCTTCGTGATTGCACGAACATACCATTCACAATGTGGTGCTTCTTCTTGTTCAAGACTCTTGCATTTTGCTGTCCACATGCTACTTTTACTTTCCATAACTTTAAACTCTCTGTGCTGGGCAATTGACCAAAGTGTTATTGCCTTTTTAACTTGTAAGTTGCTTTCAAATTGCATTCCTACCCGAATTTTGTTAAGTGATTCGCTCCAAATATCTGAATTATCGCTATCTTCAAATTCTGCCATGCCGTCGTCTCCTGTGTCCCCACCATCTTCAAGTAGTTGAATTCTTTTGACATTATGTTTAGAGGCATCTTCAACATTGCTCAATGACTCACTGTTACCTTCATTTATTTGCGGTTCATTGACCCTAATGTCATCATCGTTCTCAAATCTATCATCATGAGTTTGTACCAATCCTCTAAGATTACCAAGGACATCCACAGTAACTGAATTTTTTGGTTGTCCATGGGAAATTTTCTCTACTTCAACACGAACTTGACCCCAATAATTCTCATCTTTCTCGGCCAAAAAATATATGGTGTCCAAACTTTCGTCACTTCTGATTAGTGATATTTTAGATATGCCTTGAAATTGGTAATATAGTGAAATATTTACCTTGAATGATGCTCTTTCGACTCCAACATGTGCATAAACCAAATCAATAAATTCTTCATAGCACATTTTACGACTAACCACAATTGAAGTAGTTGAGGTTGATTCGTCACCTTTGATGAATCCATTCTCATATTCAATATTACCACCCCCAATACAAATTTACCATAAACGCGCGGTCTAGAGCCATAATAACTATTGCTGCACGGTAAATCATAAGAAAGTTGATATGAATGTTTATGATACAAATATAGTTTCACATTGCATAAAAGAACTGAGGAGAAGAAGATTTTAAGATATATCAACATAGAAATCATTTTCAGCTTAAAACATTTCACAAATGGTCTTCCATTTTTAACATTCATATATCACTGATACGAGCCAAAATACGAGTTCAAAAAGGAGGACAGTGCCGTTCACACAAGCTACTTCAAATAACCAATTCAGGCAGGAAAATTAGTTGGGAGCTTTGACCACAGTTGACCAAGCTCCAACTCTCTATAAATAGATATTTCTACTTCATTTTCCCTATCAAGCTTTTGTAATCAAATAATTCTCTCTCTAATTCTCTTCCCCTGTAACAACTTGTTTGTACAATCCATCCGATTAACAATTACCATTTCCAATTCTTATCCTTGGATTTCTAGTTGTTAATCGCCATTTGATGTTTGGTTTACCATTTCTTAAGTGATTTCTAAACCGAATCTATCAATCACCTCACTAGGTTAAATATACACTAATAGTGTATACTGTTGACAACTTGACATACCTGTTTTGGTTACGCGATTAGTTTTTATTGTTTAGATCGTCACTTTATTTGGTGACTTAAAAGTGGATTAAACATAAATAATAAATAAATTTAGTAAGAAAGAACACTCAAGTCATAATATATCATTGCAAAGTTTAATTACACTTCCCAAGAATCATTGTAAATGTTTGCAAAAGAACGCAGAAATGCTGATAAGAATTTCACAGTAAGGGGATAAAGGTTGCTTGCACTCACTAAGAAGCACCCAAATGCATTCTAATCATAAAAATAAAATTCAAACTTGGTGCTTGTAACTACATACATAACAAAATCCAGATAACAGCTATATTTTAGTAGAAGTAGTTGTACAAGAGTTGATTAATCACAAGCTTTGGACACATTTATTTATACACAATATATGCTGGTTTGTAGCAATAATATCTCTCGGGTTTACATTCTCCTTGATAAGAGCTTTGTAATGAGAACAAAAGAACCCACGGGGATGAGATATCAATTCTAGAAATGTGGCATCCAACACCGAATTAGTTGTAGCTAGTTTTCGTTTGTCCCCGGTAGGTGAAAGGTGAAGCGTTGAGCGGGTTTGATAAATGTCTTAAACGCACGCAAGTTAGGTTTTGGTCAAACCTAGAATTCGAAACTTGTTTTTACAACTGATTAATGGTTTTCGTTATGAATTTCAAATGATCAATTATATAATCCTTGATGTTCATGTAGCTTGTTCATGACATTGCTGATAGTCAACGAAATCCTTTGCTGATTTTCTAATTTCCGAAGAGTACTTAAATGATGTTGCGGGTCCATTAAGATACACACATATAAGCATTTGGACCCATGAAACCCACAAAGGTTTACTACACTCCCTCCTATGAAACAAAGAAAATATCCCAGCCCAACTATTTCCATTTTTCCATTACAGATGTCTCAGTTTGAAAACTGATATCTCAGTCACCATTGGCTCCATTTTTAACACATAAAGAAATATTACTCTAATAGAGCACGACTGTCTAAAACTGAACATGTGGTTTGAACCCAACTATTCACAACTACCTTTCCATATTAACAATAATTGTCTAAATACTTCGAAGAAGTATGTTCACAAAATAGTTTCAAACTTGAATATAATAACTCACACAAGAAACTTGTTCATTTGATTTCCATCTATCTTATTTTTCCGTAGAATGCAAAGTAAAGATCATTTCGACGAGGGTAAATGGGTACACAGACGAGGTTTTCCCTTTTTAGGTTACTCGGGAAGGGCGAGTCTTTGACTTAGAGGTACGCGGCCTAACCACGGTATCCGCGTGAACTTTTCAATCCTTCCTTGCCACACTCAAATGTGCACCTAGTGGGGTTTGAACACTTGACCTCTTCTAAGAATGTCAAGTGCCTTACCACCAGGCCATTTGGTGGTGATTATCATTTGAACAAGCTATTGTGAATGTAACTAATGTGTAAGAAGATACCCTATAATTAATGTCCACAAACAACAATTCTTAGCTAGCAAGCCTAGCATAACTCAAATTATACCAAATAATTAAACTAACTAGTGCAAAGATTATACTAACAAAGTAACAATTAATTTGGGACAAAATGAACTGACCTATTCAGCTTGCTCATGAACAGCTAGAGATTGATTCCAGTCCTACTACTAACAAGAAAGTGAGTAAGATCGTACATATTTCGAAATGAAGTTAAAAGAATTTTGCAAGTGTTAAGATGGTCTGCTAGTGTAAAAATTGGAGTTATCAAAGGTTGACATTTTGACCATCCAAACGCAATTGCTTTGCAAGGGTAAGGGCTGAATTTTTTTTTTTTTGATAAACTCTGTCAAAATGATTCCGTTAAATAATAATAATAATAATAATAATAATAATAATAATAATAATAAAAGTTGCAATTTCATATTTGTCTGATAAAAATATCAAAAATTTATATTTTTTTTAAATATGCATCAAAATTATTGCACATTCAGTGGCGGATACAGAATTTTAGGTCGTGTGTGACACGCTTTTCGGCTTGTTTTGCTTCGCGAATAATTTTTTATTTTAGTAGTTTATTGATTATGGTAAAATTAGTCGTTTTTTGATGTTTTAGGTCTCGATCCTGGTAATTGAAACATAATACATATTGAAATTAAAAAAAACATTAAATCATAGACAAAATTAGATACTCGCTACACATTTGAAACTATAACATTCTAGTAAATAAAAGTTAAAACAATGAGAAACTGCTAAAATGCATCTAAATGATTTAATAGGAAATTAGTGCTATCTAGTTGATATGATTTGTTGACCTTTCATGACATTTATTTTGAATTTAATATTAGTAAAACTAAAAGAATCATACATCAGTTCCTCATGCACCACTTTTATATTAGGGTAAATTGTAAAAGTAGTCACTCACGTTCTACATTTTCGCAAAAATGGGACCGAGACAAAAAGTAGCGCAAAAAAGCCACCCACGTTTCACATTTTCGCAAAATCGCCACCGAGAGGCCTTTTCCGTTAATTTTCCCGTTAAGTGCCACGTCCATGAGGGTAGTTTCGTCATTTTACTGTTCATACTTATTAAATTTGCCGCCATAATCACTTCTGTGCTTGATATCAATGTGATTAGACCTCAATGGCTAAATTTGCAAAGTAAAATCAAACTTCTTCCCCCATAAACCCCCCTACAACCCACATCTTCTCCACCACGACTCGAGTTGACTGGTTAGAAAAAAACGAATAACGAAAATGCAATCACCACAAATGTCACCAAACACAGCCATCATAACCACCACCATAACCACAACCACCACCACCAACACTCACCAGGAGACTTCAACGTTGGTGACAACAACTGTCGCACAACGCCAACATTCAAGGCCATGTCCCCGTTGTTTCTCAGAAGACACTAAGTTTTGCTACTATAACAACTACAACACATCGCAGCCACGTCACTTTTGCCGTAGATGCCGCAGACACTGGACCCATGGCGGCGTGCTTCGGGACATCCCTGTTGGAGGTGGTAGGCGGAAAAACACAAAAAGGAAAAAGCCCATGAACCCCACCATCACTTCGGGTTATGTTACCACGTTTGATCAGCCGGAGTACCAGGACTACCAGAGTGTGATGCCGCCTACCCAGGGCATGCCGCCGCCTCTAAACGTGGATGATGCCGGTGATGGGTTTGTGTCGTCGTTGTTGGAGGATGTTTGTTTTGAGGAAGGTGTCTGGCCATTTTGTGGCAATTAGTGTAGTTTGTTAGTTGATGTGTTAGTTTTAGTGGTTTATGTACCCCATCCTTTTGGTCCCGATCTTTTGATGAATGGTAAATGCTATGGTTGTAATTGTAACTTAACTTGATCTTTTGTTTTGGATATACTTTGACTTTTGCACATAGGACCCAGAATTGCCCATTTTGACAATCATGTTTGACTTTTGCACATGATTGTACATTATGGTTGACTTTTGCAAATTGACAGAAACATTCATAAACAATCGAAATTGACAATCAATTTTGCTCAAATGGATCTAAAAAGAAGGCACAAAAATACCCAAAATTACCCAAATTGACAATCAATTTTGACTTTTGCAAATAACATTATGGTTGACTTTTGCAAAAATACCCAATGGTTGACAGAAACATTCATAAACATAACAAAACATAACAAATCATAGATGACAGAAACATAATAAATGAACAGAACAAAACGTAGATGACAGAAACATAAGAAAATCATAATATATCATTCAAGTTCAAAACATAAAATTCATAACAAGGAAGGATGGAAACATAAAAGGAACAAGCAATACAAAGATGACCATGAAAGAAACTCTAAAGTCCCTTGACAAATGCATGCTTGTTGAAGAGCTTGAGCTTCGCCTCTGCCATCTTCTTCTTCAAGTCCAAAAGCTCCATAACATCGGACCTTTGAAGCTTCTTCATGAACTCCAAGCATTTGTACATCTGCACCGAGGGACGCACCAGTTCCATTTCAGAGATCATCTTGTTCCTTTGAACGACAACATCAAGCAACTCTTGATATGCCACAAACAGCTCCTTGGCATACTTGACATCACGTTCTGTCTCCCTAGCAAAAAACACAGTCATTTGGTATGGTAACTCGGTTGAGTTAGCAGCAGCAGCGAGTTCTTCAAGAAGGACAAATTGAGACATTGTTTTGGTAAATTTGATTCAAAAAAGTATTACTGTGTTGATTTACTGGATGGATGATGAAGTTACTCGAGATATAGGCTTTAAATAGGCGTGGTAAGTACATGTGAACCTGTGTTTTAGGCGTGTTTGGGTAGTAAATGAAAAACGTTTGGGTTACCAAGTTTTTGGCATCCCAAAATTGCCTAGAAAGGTGCTTCCATTAGATTTGATAACATGACATTGAACCTAGTTAAGATTACATAACCGATACATAAACATTAATAAAGTAAACATTGTTATAAATGATCTACTAAAAGACCATAGCAGAATCACAACAATTTATTGACCTAAACATAAAAGCATAACCAGCATAACCATTATTTAGCATCATCCTTGGGATTCTTGTCAGCATCATCATTGGGTTTCTTGTCAGCAGCAACCTTGGGTTTTTTGTCAGCCATCAGTCTTCGCCTCTTGATTGATCTTCCTTGGTCTTCAAACTTGTCCTCTGCGATCACTCCATCTTGCCCAACTCCATTTTTTTCAAGCACTTGAACTGGCTCATCTCCTTGTTTAGCAACCTCTTTGTCCTTAATCACATCTCCTTCAACAACTGGCATACATCCCTCATTTCCAACTACTAGAGCACACTGATCATCTGGTATCACAGCCACATCACGAACTCTTTGTTCACCATCATCACCATCAACACCATCAACATCCAAATTTGCAAACCTTTCTTCACCAACGACCACAAGTGGAACCAAACTGAAACTAATTGGTTCAGCAAAAATAGCATACACCTCTGTTCCTTCTCCAGCTGCAACTACGTCATCAAGTTCATCCAATGCTTGATCTATTTCAGCAAACATGTCACTAATATCTTGAGGCTCTTCAGGCTCTTGAGGCTCTTCAATCGCATGCATCTCTTCAGGTTCAGGAACATCAACTAAATGGTATGGATCATCAGTCCAGTCAACATCTTTTCCTTGATCAACCTCTTCATCACTAATCCATGTGTGAAGATCTCCTTCCTTTCCACTAATAGTACAACCATCACTTGTGTCATCATAATAAGCATCATCAAATTCGACCACATCTGTGGCCTCCAGGGAATCCTCACTTGAATCCTCCCCCATAAACTCTTGGTCAATCTCTACCAATAACCTCCTGAATTCAAACTCATCACTCAGCCTCTTTGAATGATTTGCAATCATTTTTCCAGCAGAAAATGTTGGTGGGAAGCCATTGTCAGAATCAGAATCATAAACAGGTCCAGCCTTATCAGGTTGGCTTGTCTTATGCCACTCTTTATGCCACTCTAACAATAGTAATTTCCCATTGTTTCCAGTCTCACCATCAACACCCTTTCCAGCAGCCTCATTCACATCATCATCCACTATTTCTTCTTTCACCACACCCTTTCCCTTAGTCATCATTCGATCCATCATCTCACACTCAACAATTGAAACACCGGTTTCAATATACAACTCCAACTGTGTAAAAAAAGGAACATACTCCACAAGTGTCTTCACATCTTCGTCAGACTTTAGTGGTAGCAAACCATCATCCAGTGACTCCCCAGGTAACCTAAAGTGAGTATACACAAGGGTACGATCCGTGTAACCCAAATCCTCTAACATTTCGCCCAATAAGCCCATGGAGAAAACGTCACAGTGAATTCCGTCAAACCAATCTGTATCTCCAAAGAGATAGATTCTCCCTGGTGTTGAGGTAAATTGACCATTGTGATGGATTTCCAAAGTAAACATTTTTTCACTCAATGCTGTGCAACACATACAAAAAATCATTAACTTCGAATAACAATAACAACTTTAAATGAAAAACAAGAAGATGGAACAGAAAATGCTTACCGTACAGGACTCTTAAATCAGGTATCGGGGCACTGCGTGCACGATTTTGCCAAAGCTTACCCATTCTCAAGATCTTTACCAGTGAAACTAATGTTCTCCTTGGAAGAAATTGATACCCGTATATAAAGTATTGCTCTAAAGGACTAATTTTGTAAAACAAAACACTGGCAACTGAAGTTATTGGCGGGAAAGGGGTAAAATGACGAAACTACCCTCATGGACGTGGCACTTAACGGGAAAATTAACGGAAAAGGCCTCTCGGTGGTGATTTTGCGAAAATGTGGAACGTGGGTGGCTTTTTTGCGCTACTTTTTGTCTCGGTCCCATTTTTGCGATTTTGTGGAACCTGAGTGACTATTTTTGCAATTTACCCTTTATATTATGACAAAGTAAATTAACTACGGAGTACTACAATAAAAAAAAGCAAACAAGTACACCACTGTTCATCTTCTTCTCCGGTTCATCTCCATCAACCTTCGTACCTTTTACTCCATTTTTTTCTTAGAACACGAAACTCAGAAGCATTTTTCTCTCCTTTTTTGTTTACTTATGTTCATTTGCTCCAAACTAGGTGTAGCACTTTTAAAAAATTCAAAAAATTTCAATAAAAATTACACTTCGTCGGATTCAATCGTGTGTGGCACGTGCCACATGTGGCTCACACATAGTCCGCCCCTGTGCACATTATGTATTATTAACTTATAAATTGAGTAAATATCACATTTTGAGGTTTATATTAGGTAAATATAAAATCTATCTATAATACTATAAGATTAGGCCCTCTAATTTATTGTGTAGGCGTCAAGATTGCATAAAGTACAAGATAGCTAATGCTCGGAATTAAATGCAGCCTCATAATAACTATAAAATCATGAAAGGGGATGAAGTGCAAATGTTGCCCGAATTGATCACAAGGCATTTAGTATAGAATTAAAAGTCGGTTAGATGAAGTGCAAGAGTTGCGAAAGGTTGCAAGAAAAAAATTAATGATTTAACCTAATTCTTGACTATATAAACCGGCGAAAATCATATTTAGTATGTACATTTGAAGATGATTCACACATCTTTTAGATCTTTGATTGTTGGTAGCGGTATGTAAATTCTCTTTTGCAACATTTTGGAGATGATTCATACATCTTTTAGATCTTTGTAATTAAGTTGGTTTTCTTTTTTTCTTAATTTAGTTATCATACGCAGGTACCATGAAAATCACACAAGATCATGCATGCTTGATTCGTTGTGTTTTGGTGTGTAAAACAACAAGTATTCAAAAATACCAACAAAGTGAGGTCAATGTTATCGAGAGTGACAACAAGACGTGGAGAAGTACAAGTAAACCTTTTAGGAAAAAGATTACCTCGTAAACTCGTGCAATGTGATATTTGTGAGACCGAGAAGTGATTTCCAGGGTCGTACCCCAACGAGGTGTGAATGGAAAGCTTCGTGAAAAGATCGAGATTAAAATGCTTGTATGTTTGGTTGAGAAAGGTTATTTGGTATTGTGGTACGTTAAATTAACGGAAATTGAAAATTAAACGAACGAAAATGAGATTAACACAACCTAAAGGGATTAAAAGGCAAATGGTAACTAGGGAAACCCTAAAATGCTACAGGAAACAAAAAATAGGTATCGGGAATCCTAAAACACAATTAAACACAAAAATGTGACGTTAATTCTAAATTAACGTCAACGCACAAGTAAAAACGTGAATATTGAGCTACGAAGGTCCTACGGGCCTACAAATAATTTTCTTATGCTCTAAATGACAAAAGAAAATTTTGAAAAAAAAAAGAAAATTAATTTTTTAACAAAAATTCTATTTATTATGAATTAAATACTAATTAACACTAATTAAATTCTAATAATTAATCTACAAAGCTAATAATTCTGAAACTTTTTCTAAAAATGCTACAAGTTAAAATAAATTTAAGAAAAATATAAAAAGCTATGGGTACAGTTCAACAATAAGCAGAAATAAGCTCAACAAGCAAATAAGCAATTCTGACTCAAAGGGTGTTAAATAAAAAATAAGGGAGAATATAATTGCAAGACCCTAGGGCGCTACTGGTAATGGTGTGTTGTGTTTGTGTGTGGTTGACTGGTCAAAGGGAGAGGTCAGGGGTTCGACCCTTGGCTTCTACCTTTTTATGAAAC
>LBNU01014114.1:2987-13567 GCA_014162995.1 Artemisia annua | reverse complement strand
TTGGAAAATTACATGTTTGGTCCCTGAAGTTTCACAAGTTGGCAGAAATAGTCCCTGGATATTCAAAAGTGGAAATTATCAACATTGGTCCTTGTACTATTCAAATATGGCAAGAATGAACCTTGTGAGTACTTTGGAAGATTGGCAAAACACACCCTTCAAAAATTCAGAATTTACAATTTTGGTCCTTGGGCTTTAACAAACTACAAAACCAAACGGACCCTTTATTTATTACTAAAGCCCCTAAATCCAAATCCATAAACCCAAAACAAACCCAACACAACCCCTTGGCCTGTTTTCTTTTTCTTGGCCCAAACCCTCAAGCCCAAACCCAGTGTTTAAAAAATTTAACACTCCCCCCTTTCCCCCTCTCCTTCCCCGTTCACACCACCACTCCACTTGCCAGCCATCACCTCACCTCCCACTTNTGCTTCTGCTCCATCTACAATGTTCATAACGATATTTACAACGTTAAAAATTTATGTCATTCAAAAGTGCATAATGGGCCTTACAAATAAGCAAGAGCAGGTATCACGTTTGTTTCTACGATTTTCTTAAACTTTTGCTTGCGAGAAACATCAATAAGCCAACAAAACAACCCAAACAATCACTCATAGAGGTTACTGCTGAATCAAAGATAGTACGATATGAAATTCCAAACACCCCTTATAATAGTAAGTTACTCGTTAAGTACATCATTAAACTAATAAACTGGGCCAATGGGGTATGAAGCTGCTTAACTGGTTTTGACACTGACCCACGTTTTCGATCCGTAAACAGAGTCTTCCCAAAATGTACTCAACATTAATCAAAATTCTATCTTTTAAACTGATACTATCCATAAGTTTGTAATTTCCACATTTAAAGAATTTTTTGTAAAAGGTAAAACCTCAACAATGATAAACGGCCCAAAAGACCCGCATAACTACAAGTTAATTATCAGACTGATCACACAGCGATTTTCATTCCTTATAAAGTAGTAATGTAGCATCCTAATAAGCAAATTAAACAATCAAAATAAGCAGATTGAACCCCAAATTTAGCTTTTTTAAGGATGGAAAGGTGCTTTTTTGGCATCAAAATAAGCAGATTGAACCCCAAACAGTAATAAAGGCGATTGCTTTTTTTGAAGAAAAAGATATGCAATCCCAAATACCCCATAGAATTGGAACTAATACTAAAGGTCTTTCTTACCCGGTTTTGACCCATGACTCACTTTTCGACCCGTAACTGGAATTATCCTAAAAGGACTCAAAATAAGCAGATAAAAGTGCTTATTTGGCATCAAAATAAGCACATAAGAATAACCCGAATAGTAATAAGGGTGCCTGGTTATTTAAAGCACAATGAGATATGCAATCCCAAACAACCCATAAAAAATGATACACGACCCAAAAGACGCATATAAGAGAAAGTTGATTATCAAACTGATCAAACAGCAGGAACATTTTCTTTTCCTTATAAAGCAGTAATGTAGCATCCTAATACGCCAACTAAACAATCCGAACACTTCCATAATAAGGGGGTGTTTGTTTCGGCTTATATAGCCGTCTTACGGCTTATTTGGTTTTGGGCTTATGTTTCATAAGCTCGCTTTTTGTGGCTTATCTTGAAACTAAACTTATATAAGCCGGAAAGTGAGCTTATAAAACATAAGCCGTAAGCCGGCTATATATGCCGAAACAAACACCCCTTAAGTTTACATAAATTTATAATGTCATAATAACCTTGTAATACAAGCCTACAACTTTCAAAATAAGCTGGTAAAATAGGCTTATGAAGCATAAGCCAAAACCACATAAGCTCAAAAATAAGGTTAAACAAACACTGAAACACCCCCTATTTTGTGCAAGGACTAAGGAAGTAACATGCCATAAAGTATAATAAAAATGGAAACTAAACTTACAGCGGCTCAAAAATTGGGGCTAAGTCTCTTCTGTTCTAAATTGTGCAAGAAAAAGTGTTCATGTACACGATTTCATTAATCTCTGCTCATTGTTAGAGTGTCTTTTTCTTTGTTGGGTGTGTTTAGGGGTGCCACTTTGAGACCATCGGTTAAACATATGTATTTGTTGGGTAAATTTGTAGCAGTTGATGGGTCTAGTTGTGTTTTTTAATAAATAAAAATTATGAATGGATTTGTTTGGGAATTTAATAAAAAGTGTTTTTTAATAAATAGAAATTTATTTTTAACTGCATTTTTCACATTTTACTTAAAATAAATAAATGAATAAATAAATAAATAAATAAATAAAATGTTAACCGGACCAAACAAAACCCATCTAGACCCGGACTTAACTCGTTTAGACCCATGTTTCTTAAAACTCGTCTAGATCCGGATCCGTCCAACCTATACCTATCTAGACCCGCGACCTGACCCATCCACCTGTTTTGCCACATCTAAGTGTGTTTATTTTTATAGGAGTTTGGGCGTGAAATTGTCAGAAACAAAAGTTTGATAAGTTTAAATATTGGTAAAAACTTTAATATAAATTGGGCATTTTTGACTTATCTAGTGAAAAGAATTATTGAAATGAAAAGAGTAACAACAATATGTAATACAAATTTTAAATAAGAAAAGAGAAATAAAAGGGAAACGAATCTATTTTGTGGATTAAGATCCTCTCAAGTTGGTATAACATGAGAGATCATGTTGACCAGTCACAATCAAGATAAATATACACAAGGTTTTGGTGTTCTTTTTTTTTTTTTTTTTTTTTTTTTTTTTTTTTTTTTTTTTTTTTTTTTTTTTAATTAAATTCACTGGTCCACTTTTTTATTTCATATCACAATAAAACTCAACACGATTTATCATGTTATGACCAACTTGAAAGAATCCACATCTTTATTTTGGTTGGTGCATCTAAAATTTATGATTTTTGTTTATTATCATTTTTCTCATCTTAATTATATTTCTCATTGTGATTTTACTTTATTCTTATTATTCGCATCTAAATTATATTTCTCATTTGATTATAACTCGTGTTTTACTAACATGTTGTTTTCTAAAGAAAATAAAATACAAAGGGAGGTGTTTACTAAATTTATAATACTTTTAAAAATTATGAAAAACAAAACTTTTATATCTAAGTAAAACCTTATTTTACATTTAACTTTTGAAGTTTAATAAAGTACCGTTATTAATCATGTTTGGTTGGTATAATAGGAGGGAATAGAATTAATAAGAAAAAAACTAAAATATCTATTGATGATAGAAAGTTTATTTAATGTGGTTATTTAATAATAGACATTTATGTATTTTTGATTCCATAAAAAAAATAATCAACAAAATAAAATAAATTAAGAAATTAAAATGATAGTTTGTGTAATTCCTTGTAATGAATCATTACATTGTAAACAAACAAAAAAAAATTTATTTTATCGTAATAATCTTTTTCCATTCACACTTTGATTATAGTATATCAAACAGTACGTAAGACGGTTAAGAGTAAAAAAAGCTTCAAGCTTTCAAAGTTAAGCTAAATTAACGAATAACTAAAGTATATTTTCGTAGGCTCCTTTTTTTCTTAGGGCAAGCTATAAAAAGACAGCCCAATTGTATTTGTTTATAAACCGAGCTTAACTTAGAGTCCAACAACTTCTTAACCAAAACAGTGCAACACAGCCCCTAGGGCCTAGGCCCACTATATTTGGGCTGACGAAGGGCTTATTAAACATTCAAAAATAAAAAATGATTTGCAACTGAAGAGATTCAAACTTGATACGTATCTCTTTATTTTATTCATCAAACAAATTTGTGTTTATAAATGATTTGAAAAACAAAAAATTGTACTCGTGGTTCATCCTCCTAGCTTAATTCTTTCACACATAAAAAAGCCAGTTTCGACACACGAACATGCATGTATTTACTTATTTCAATATTTCACATGTTACAACTGTAGACATGCATATATGGCTTTTGTCTGTATATGTTGAAGTATTATCATACTATATTATAAAGCATGAATGCCTACTATTAATAGAATACTTAAAATTAAGCTTTACAACTTCTAAAGCTATAAGTACAACAACAAATGCTACTTATAGAAATTCCCCTCATATTTAATTCTAACATACAATTAATACTAACATTAAATACAATAAATAAATCATTATATACATTAAATACAATTAATTAACTTGTCAATAAATACAATTAATGCACTTATTAAAACACCCCTTACATAAGAAATACAAATTATCAAGCATATTAAACAACCAACTTAAATACAATTTCTGCATTAAATGTCACTAATACAAATAATAAAGCATATTATACAAATATTCAAGCCCGAACGGGCAATGGGTCAAATGGGCTCGAGCCCGAACGGGCACGGGTCAAACTGGCTCGAGCCCGAACGGACACGAGCTAGACGAAATTTTTGATATCAATAAATTTATCGTCAAAAAGAACATAATAAACTAAAATATGTTCACATATTGTACAAACCAAGCAAACTACTAAACAAAACAAAATAAATAAAATAATAAATAAAATAATACAAACTAAGCAAAATTTCATCAAACTTTTGCCATAAAAAACTAATCAGCAAAGCTATTGCCAAAAAATATACAAATAAAATAAATTATTAGCCGAAAATATTAAATTACAGGGTGCTCGCAGCTGCATCACGCGGGGACCCTGCTAGTATGATATGATCTATGTACACCATTTGCTTTGGCCAAGTACATGTAAATAACTAAATAAGGTACAAAAATTATCCATATTTTCGGCCTTAAAGACATGATAACAAATATCCTCCCCTTTGATCATAACCGATCGTTAACCGGAAATTTAGGTGAACAATTGAACTTTGAATAAAAAAAAAATGTTGGTTCAAAGACTTTTAATGTATCAAATCAATTTTGGACAAATCAGCTAATTCAAATCGACATACCTTTTTTCATACATATGGTTCAAATTTCTTCCTAATAAAGTTCGACTTTGGTTCACATTTCATAGTCGTTCTTTTCCGTTGGCTTTTTGCGACGTGGGTCAATTTATGCATGATATTGTATCGACAAGGCTAAACTATAAAGGATAATATATATCAATATATGGTCCCATGCAAAACTCGTGCAGTGGATGGATTAATAAGTACGAGTAATACGTATAAAGATGGTAAATTTTTGTCATATTTTCGTTAATGCATTCATATTTCCTAATGTTTAAAGGAAAATTTGATTAGATGGTAAATCTAATGTTGCTCAAACAAACTTATAACTAAATGGACTTTTGCGATGCAAGTTATGTAGAAACTAGAACACATGCCACCAGGGACGGACCTACATTGATGCCGAGTGTGCCGTGTGGCATGGGCAACCCCCGATAATCTTTTTTGCTACTATCGTTTTTTTATGGTGCAACTTTAATTAAATCAAATGAAAATTGTGCAACACTCACTCGAAAATCCGCCTGGGTCCGTCCCTCCATGCCACATAGTCAAATAGAAACTTGTTTTTGTATTTGTTTCTACTATTGGTTTATGCTTTAAGTTGTTATATATATCAAACTATCAAGTCATATTTTAAGACAGTTTTGGAGTTTATAGAATTGCGAATCGTAAAAGAATTAGTAAGACACGTAAAATATGATTTATAGACTAAAAATGGTCCGACCGAAAAACAAGTACTCCCTCCGTCCCAAAATAAGTGTCCAGTTTGACTTTTCAGAGTCAAACTGGTTCAACTTTGACCTTAAATATGTTTTCTGTGGTATAGAATACTTAGACGAAAAATTATACCATTGAAAAGTACACTTAAAACCCAATCCATTTATATATTTTTCATCAACTATTATATAACACTCACAAAAATAGTTAAGGTCAAAGTTAAACCAATTTGACTCTGAAAAGTCAAACTGGACACTTATTTTGGGACGGAGGGAGTACTTTTTTTGTTAAAGGGAAAGAAGAACATGTGCTTTTTATATTCGCATATAATCCAAATGCAAGGAAAATGAGGTGCAATAAAAGTATTAATTTCCTAATGCCATGCACTTTATAAACTTACAAAATATTGTACGGGGGTAACAAATGGAAACAAAAAATAAGTTTGTACGTAGTATGTTGACTTTCATTTTTATAAATTTTGGTTACAAATATTTAGCAGCATAAATACTCTTGCAAAAAAGAAACCTATATGTTTGTAATCATATTTCATGCATATAATCACGGGTCTTAATTAAAAAATTAATTTGTAGTTTTGCAGATATGGAAAAAAATGTTATAGTCGAGTTTACATACGTAACGATATAAGATATTTTTTTACATGTGTTGTGTTCACCTTTATTTATTACAAGTTCATGTAAACGTGTCACTTATAAATTTTCAAACTAAGAATATCCTTCACTTTGTGTACTCTAGCTGAAGGAAAGACATTGTTTAAGAAAAGCAACCATTTTATAAATGAAGATATATATGATGATTGATCAATCATGAAATTACATTTTCTCACTCACCAACCTCACAAAATTTTAGAAAATAAGCAAATGATTCATCATAAAACTTAATTTATAGATTATAATTATACGTATGTATTAATTTTTCAAGTAGATAATGGTAGAATATTGCTAATGTTACTTATTACTTATTAACATTTTATTAATATCAGTAAATAATTGACATCCATATTAAAGGCCTTACAGTGCTCGGTGCAAGACTTTATACACACGTTACTTAGCCAAGTGATAACTAACTTTTCCGTTACGATTATAGTTGCATCTTCAATTTGTGTTATAGTTTTTGTGCCAAGAGTATGACGAGGGCTACGTGTGTTTTTTAAGTGTAAATTAAATATAAATTGTGGGTTATTCCATATATCTTGGATTATATTGAGATGAGTGTTTTTCAAGTATTGTGTTATAAGATATTATAGGCTAAAAGATGATGTGAGATAGAGGACGTGCAAATAAACCCGCAGTGCACCTATACTCTTATCTATTTAATATGTTAATAGATCAAATACAACAATTATATTCAATACCATGTATTATATATTGCATTTCTATACTCAAAGAGTATTGATCTCTTTCAGCACACTTATTGTTAACAATCTGAATTTGCTATCATTAATTTTCTAATAATTCGAAATTCCTATATATGCTAGTCAAATTGTGAGGCTTGCAAAATCTACATTCTCATCTTTGAAAGGGACTTAAAAGACTCTCAGTCGTTTAATATAGTTGTATTAAATGCTTATCGTACACTTGAACATAATTGGATATTGATGATCATAGAAACAACCGATCATAGTGAAAGTTGAACTTATCGTACATATTCTTTTGAAACATTCTTCAACATATATATTAACAAACACAAAAGCACATGCATAGCAAGTCATCAACTGTAGCCATGCATATACATGGTTGCATTTTGTGTGTGTGTGTACGTATTTTAAAGTGTAGATGTAGATATGATCTATGTACATTTTGCTTTTACCACACATACACGTAAGAAGATACAAAATTTATTCCTCTTTTTCGTCCTAATTAAGACATTAAAAATAGGGAATTTTCCACAAACACCTCATCCGTACCACATGTCCACCCTAAATGCCTAAAAAAAAATTTTCTCCAAATACCCCAAGGGGAGATGGTCGCCCCTAAAACTTGGGCGGATGCTATAACTTTGTAACATGTGTCCCTATACATGAACCCACCACGTACTTTCATGGTACAACTCACAGTGTGTACTTCTTGGGCGACTAGGACCACATTTCTTGGGCGACTTGTCTTTTTTGTCTTTTTGTAAAAAATTTAATAATAGAGTTAATTACATTTTTGGCCCTTGTGGTTTACTTGGTATTTCATTTTGTCCAAAACTTTTCAAAATCACATCAAAACAAATACATAAACACAAAAACTAACACTAACACTAACACTAATCTCATCTCATCTCTCTCTAAAAGCTTCTCTTCTTTCTCTCTACCATTTTTTTGCCACCAGACCACCACCCCCAACATCACCAACTGCTACCACACCACACCAACCATGGATCACGTGTTTGAATGCGACACCACCACCTGTTACAACACCACACCAACCATCGACACCACCAACTGCTACCACACCAACACCCTCATCATCAAACCCACCATCGACACCACCAAACCCTCATCACAACCACCACGAAACCAACACCAGTAGATTCGACCGGATCTGGTCAAGATCCGGCCAGATCCATGGTTGGTGGTTGTTGCATTCAAACCACCACGAAATAATTCTCATACATTTAACATAATAAATTCTCCACTACTCGAACAAATAATCGAATGAAATAAAAAAACACATGAGTTATTTGTTCAAGGTTCATTTATTAGCAGTCAAAGAGATGAAAGTGACATTATTACATTGTGGTTGTGTATGAAATGAAAAGGGATAATGTTAATCCGTGGCTGAATTTGTGGGAAACAAAGTGTTGTAGGCGTGCGTTTGTTTGCAAGAAGTGATATTAGGGTGAAAGAAATTAGGGATCATCCTTTTTATATGACAAGATTAGGGTTGAATTATTGGGCTGCATTATAGAGGAGATGGGCCTTTAATTTCATGCAGGCTTAATTGATTACGGAGTATATCTGAATTTAGGGGTTGTGTTATGGATTTTGGGGCTGCATCAAGTCGTAACTCGCTAAAAGAGGAAAAAATAATTATTAAATTATCAACTATTAAAGTGGAAAAAATTATGGATTTTGGTTAATAAATTGGTTGGAGTCCAATAAAAAAGAAAGATTGTGTGCGACAAAAATGAAATATCAATCAAACTAGAAGGACCAAAAATGTACCTAACTCAATTATTAATTTTTTACAAAAAGACAAAAAAATGCAAGTCGCCCAAGAAATGTGGGTCCCTTTCGCCCAAGAAGTACACAATGTGAGCTGTACCAGGAAAGTACATGGTGGGTCTATGTATAGGGACACATGTCACAAAGTTATAACATCCGCCCAAGTTTTAGGGGCGACCATCTCCCCTTGGGGTATTTGGAGAAAAAATATTTTTTTGGAGCATTTAAGATGGACCAATGGTACGGATGGAGTGTTTATGGAAAATTCCGTTAAAAATACATTCTCTTTATGATCATAATCAATCAATCATTATCCGGACCTTTAGGTAAAAAGTTGAATTTTTAATACAAAAAAAGTTGGTTAACAGATTTTTTACTTAAATCTAATCAATTTTGGACCAATCAACATATTCAAATTCGGCATACCTTATTTTTTTTATACATATGGTTCAAATTTCTTCCTAATAAAGTTCGACTTTGGTTCACATTTCATAGTCGTTCTTTTCCATTATTGGCTTTTGTCGACGTGGGTCAATTTTTGCATGATCTTATGTCGATAACTCGATAAGGCTAAACAATAAACAAGGACAATATATGGTCCCATCTCAAATTCGTGGATGGATTAATAAGTACTACTAAGAGACGATATACAAACTATAGCCAGATATTGACATTTACAAATTACAAGCTATTTTGAAATTAGAGCACAAATGGCATAACTATAGAAACATGTTACTTTTTTATTTCTATTTTTTGTGTATGTTTCCTTTAAGTTGTCATTATATGTCAAATTGTCACGTCTTCTTTTAAGACAGTTTTGGAGTTTATAGAAGTGTGAATCCTAAAAGAACTAGCTTCAAGGCCCGCCCGATGGGCGGCTAGCTTTAAAAATTGTTAAAAATATTAAAGAAGTAGTAAATGGTGAACAAAAATAATGTTAAACAATATAATATTAAAACCAAAAAGTTGATTTAAAATGTCATTTGCAAAACATCCGCAAAAAACTAAATAACATTGATTGTTTTCACAAAAAGTAGCTAAGAAATAAGAACAAACTTATAGTCGCTGAATGACTTCTTTATAGAGGACGTTTGTTGTAGAATTGCAATAGTTAATAGTTGCCATCTTTATGGCAATATAATACTTTTAGACCCTTCTTGCTTTGATACGGCTACGTAGAGTTATCCGTGTGAAAAAAAGTCGTTTCAAATATAGACCAACCTTAGATAAAGTTTGGCCTGAATTTTGTTAATTGTCATGGCAAAACATATTGTCACCTTATAAAGTATTGTCACCTGCTAAGCCAAAAAAGCATCTTCTTATCAAAGAAACTAACAATAACCTCAAATATTATTTCTCTATGATGATTATCTCTTAAAATAGTGCAATAATAATTGTAGAAAATCTCCCAACCCAACAATATCTTGTTATTCCATTACTGTATGACAAGTTAGCAGTCAATGCTATATGTTTAACTTGTTAGAATACTACAGTAATAAACTTAAACAAAGTAAGTTATGATGAAATCCATGTTTATCACTGATGTGGCACCTTCTAACTCCAGTCTTGATTAAACATGTATATATCCATTGAACTTGAAAGAAGAAAGCTTTGTAATCTCGACATAACTTGACAAACAAAACCGAAACTTCCACAACACCACCAACAATTATGGAACCTGCAAAATGTTACAAAAAAGCTCATAAATACACTCAACACAATTGTTCAACTAAATAGTCCCAATAAATTCAAAACTTAAGTCAAATGGCACTTAAACTAATCCAGTTACGGGAAAAAAA
>LBNU01014113.1:0-13684 GCA_014162995.1 Artemisia annua | reverse complement strand
ATAAGAGAGAGAGAGAGAGAGAGAGAGAGAGAGAGAGAGAGAGAGAGAGAGAGAGACCAACTCACCTTAGTTCTCACTACCTCCGCAATATCTACACCATAATTTCAAATTTCAAGCTTTGGCAAAAATGGCTAATGGCAATCATGTCTTACCTGCTATTATTTCTAGTGATGGTGCTAGTAGTGTCTCATCTGACACTACTGTAAAGACCATCACTAATAAGATTTTTATGGCGGATAATAAGGTGTCATCACCTCTAGTTAACAATCTGAAATCCGGGCATGTTGTTGGTGAACATAGGAGAATGTTGACTGCTACAGATCCTACAACCTCCCATGTTCACCAACAACATGCTCAGATTCGAGATTGTTAACGAGAGGTGATGACACCTCATTATCCGCCATAACAATCTTATTAGTGATGGTCTCTACAATAATGTCAGATGAGACACTACCACCACCATCGCCAGAAAAGTTAGCAGGCAAGGCATGATTGTCATTAGCCATTGTTGCAAAAGCTTAAAATTTGAAATTATGGTGTAGATATTAAGGATGTGGTGAGAACTAAGGTGAGTTTCTTTATGTATAAGTGTTTTTGGTACTTGGTTATTACAAGAATACGTGAATATTTTGGTGTATTACGTAATACTAAAGGTGATTCAGGTGATATTTTAAGTGTTACATTTTGTTATGTTATATTATGTAAATATTATTGCATAATATTGTTGTGTTGTTATGATTTTTGACTTTTCGGTCGACTAACTGTCGCGCATACTTAAATCGGGTAAAACTTTCCCATTCAAAAAATTTGGTGTGACTACTTAAAATTTGTTTGCACCAAGCATTGTTTGAACTTGAGACTTCTAACACATGATGATAGAGCAACCGTGTGTTTTTTTTCTTTGAAATTGATAGACACATAGAGATTGGCTAATATTAAAAACTTGCGATTTAAAAAGTTGCCATTTTAAAAGTACTAGAGATTAGTAATGATAGAGTAACCGTGTGACTTAAACTTGTTTTGAAAAAGAAAGTAAAATAGTAAAACTTGCCATTTAAGCGTTTAAGGTTAGAGGGTATTACAGACAATCAATATTACTCAAATTTTAAGCATTTTAGATTTAAGAATGCATATGCAATCATTATAAGTAGGGGTGTACATTGACCGGTTTTGGTCAACGGTAAAAAAACCGGTTTGGCCAAAAACCGGTTACGGTTCGGTTTGTATTTAAAGGGGGAAACCCAAACCGGTGGTAACCTGTTCGGGCCGGTTTGTAACCGGTTTTTTGAAAAAACCGGTTGAATCCTTCTATTCATTTCTTTGGTGAGCACGATCATGGCTTGAAAAGTTTTTTCAAACCAGTTCAGTTTCGAAAAAAAATCGAACCAGTTCCAAAGGTCTACTCCCCAAACCGGTTGGAAACCGCCGGTTTTTGCCAAAACCAAACCGGTTTTGGTCAAAAACCGGTGTTGATCGGTTTCGGGTTAGTTTTTTTTTCGGTTTCGGGTTTTTTGTACACACCTAATTTTAAGTAGTAGAGAAACAAAGTTTATCCATTAATGGAATTAATGAAGGATTATAGAAACAAAGTTGACTATGATATACATTATGAAATTTTTAGTTTTAATGTATCTTTAACCCTAATAAAAAAGACCGTTATGAGAATACATGTGTCTCTCACTTAAGTGACTCCTTTCTAGAACTATTATACGAGTACTCGTGCACAATAACGAAATTTTATAGCGACATAAGTTTTTAGCCGTGTACATTATATGATTGAATATTTTTCCGAGATTATAATGATCGAATAGTTTCCGCTAATAGGTACATAATTAAGTTTCCAGCCGCGTATTAATTTTGTTTCCTTAAATAAATTAATTTTTCACTTTTCACTTTTCACTTTCAAGAATAATTGGTTTTTCCATTATAGTTACTAGACGAGTACCCGTGCATAGCAACGGGATTTTATAGCGATAGATAGTTTATTGATAAGAAAAGTTTATAGGTTATAAACGAAAAATAATAAAAGTTTGAAGATTTGGGAATTAAACATAATGTTTTGAAACCCGGTTCGACCCGGGTGGTTCAACCGGTTGAACCGTTCCGGTCAAAAAATAGGTCGATTTAAACCGGGTCAACTTGCAAGGTTGGATCGAAAACGGGTCAAATTAAACTGGGTCAACCCGCCGGGTTTGAAGCGTCCCGGGTCAACCCGGTTTGTGTTTTAATTGGTTTTTATTTAATTTGATAGATATGTTTTTTAATTGGTTGTACAATGTGAATAAATCATTGTACTTTTAAGTAATGGATAATGTTTTGAAACCCGGTTCGACCCGGGTGGTTCAACCGTTTGAACCGCTCCGGTCGAAAAATGGGTCGATTTAAACCGGGTCAACTTGCTAGGTTGGGTCGGAAATGGGTCAAATTAAACCGGATCAACCCGCCGGGTTTGAATCATCCCGGGTCAACCCGGTTTGTGTTTTAATTGGTTGTATTTAATTTGGTAGATATGTTTTAATTGGTTGCACAATGTGAATAAATCATTGTACTTTTAAGTAATGGGGTGTTTTAATAAGAGTATTAATTACATTTCACTTTTCTCTATCATTTGACCATTATTGAAAACTCAATATTTCTTGAAAACTCAACATTGACCATTTTTCCATTATAGATTATAGATTAGATAGTATAGATTTTTTAAACTCTTTCATGTTTTGACGAGTTGGCTTGGAAAAACACATTTATAAACCTCTAAAAAAGTTTTGTCATCGTGGATGCTCTCTTATACAACTCACATATTTATTGTAACATTTAATCTTTAATTTTCAAATGTAAACAACAATGTATTTATAGATTTTAATTACCGTTTAATTCAATCATTAACTGTTTTTAAAAATGTTCTTATCATCAACTTTAAATAATCTTGTAGTTAACTAAAGTGTCATATGTCATTTACATTTTGTCGGTTCGAATAAATAACATGTCGTATTTAGGGGTGTTACAAACCGAAGCCAAGAAAAATTGATACCCGAATAGTGAAAAAACCATAAACTCCGGTGTATTACGGGTTAGGTTGGTTCAGGCAGTGAGAAAATAAATAATTGTTTTCACAAGACGGGAACCCTTCCCATTTTGTTTTGTATTGGTTTGGCTAACTTCATCTTTGGGCATATTCGGGGTGAAGCGGTTAAGCAACAAACTGATTCAAACACTATCTTGTAATGACTGATAACGAAACAACAGCTAGATACAATGAATTGATAACCAAACGAGTGAGAAGAGCACACTAGTTCTAATATCACAGAACAGCTTGTGGATTCAACAATGAGAGCAACTTTTAATTGTATTTGTATTAGTATAATGATCCGAGATACCATAGTTCACATACTTTTTCTTATTTATCTACTTCTAAGTGACTTATTTAACTAAGAGAGCTCAGTGAGGGCGTTGTTCGTCCGCCACAACAACGGACAAACGGTGGGTCATACTGCACCATTCATCCGCAGTTGGTAATTTAGCCATTGCACCAACATTTTTTTTTTTTTTTTTTGGGTATTTTGTAAGACCTACAAAGAGTTGTTGGGTTTTTTTGTTACGAAAGGTGTTTTAGTTATTAGCATGTTATTGGGAGGGTGATGAGGTGACACTGAAGTGGCAGACGAATAACGTGTTGTTCGTCACTACTCACTAGTGCACCGAGCACTCTAAATGACACAATTGATCCCTATACTATTCGACAGATACAAATGAACCCCTGTAGTCCCACCCATACCAATGCCCTCACTCAAAAAATAGAGCAAAGGTTCTCCAATGGAGACACTCTTACAAGTCAGAAAATTTTATTTTCTTTTAAAGAGCATGCACATCCATGTTAAAAACTTGGATTCACTACTTCAAGAAAGCATGCTCCATACTTCATTTCCAATTTCAAAAACAAATCATCAAATACTTCACAAATAATAATATCCACACACTAACTGGTCAATAAAGAAGAGCCAAATAACATAATAGACTTGCATCACTTGCAAATACAAATGGCTAAAAAATATCAACCTTTTTTACAAACCACTCAACCATGGCCTTCAATTTCTATGACCCAACATTTTCAATTTCTCGATTTCGTTCTTTATCTTCCGAAACAAAATCAGAACTATCATCAGCAACGGATACTCCATCATTACAATCAGCAGCGTGCGGAGTGCTAAACATTTCATCGTTCTCCAAAGCAGCAAACTTCTCCTTTGACTCTCCCTTTAACAACTCAACCACCTCAAGAATTGTCGGTCTTTTTTCTGCTTGATTACGAGCACATGTAAGACCAATAAGAGTGACCCTTTTCAATTCTTCAGCCAAATAATCCCCTTTTAGTTTTGGATCAGCAATTTCACTAAACTTTCTTTGACAAACTAATGGCAAAGCCCATTCGGTGATTGATCTTCTTGTTGTCGCGTTTACTTTTTCAATTGGTTTCTTGCCGCTAGCTAACTCAAGCAATAGTATACCAAAACTGTAAACATCACAACTTTCTGATGCTTTTCCTAGCATAGCGTATTCTGGAGCCAAGTACCCGAGTGTGCCCTTAACTCTGGTGGTAACGTGTGTTGCACCATCTGGGATTAGTTTTGCAAACCCGAAATCAGCCACTTGGGCATTAAAATCTGCATCTAGTAAGACATTGCTAGCTTTAATATCTCTGTGGATTATGTGGGGTGTGGCATGGTGATGAAGATAGCTGCATGACAACATCACATAACCAATAAACAATAGTGTCAGATTCATCACAACGTTATAAAAACATAAGTTACTCTTTTGAGGTTGTAGTGCTTACAGAATTCCTTCAGCAGATCCAATAGCGATATTCATTCGTCGATTCCAATTAAGAAGGCATTCAGCAGAGTGTTGGCCATGTAGATGTGAGAGTAAGCTGAGATTAGGCATGTAATCATACACAATCAAACGTTCTTGACCCTCTGCACAATAGCCACGTAAACTGAGTAAATTCTTGTGTCTAACTCGTGCAAGTATCTCAACCTCTACAGCAAATTCCATCTCAGCTTTGTTGCTATAAACCTTCAACCTCTTAACAGCAATCTGCACACGCACCCTTATAAGCATTGCGAGTTGTCTATTGTTGCAACGGCACACGATATCTAAGGGTCTCTAGTACAGCTGGAAAAATGAGCACTTATGGTCGAGTAACAGGTCATAAATGGGTAACTTTGGCACAGATTGGGTTGACCAGAAGCACATTTCGTCCAATTTGTTTCAGATTTTTTTATTACTTAACTAATCAATACAAATATGATTGCGAAACTAAAATTAGTTCAATAACAACACAAAATTTTAAATACAACAATATACAAGGTTTTACGCATTCTCAACATTCACATTTGACCTGTTCTTTTAACTAAATTTCTATACGATGTAACATAACCCAAACTGACTCATTCATAAGTGACTCGGTCGAGATTGCCATCTGTAGTTTATAGGACCGAGCTTATATTTGACCAATTTCTAACTACCAAACATATGAAGCTATTCTCGGCTCGACGATCACATACATACAATAATAGTCATGAGAAACTAGAGACTGAACGCAGATTTGATCGTAGCTAAGATTTTACTACACATCGGTAGTTTTTAGCAATAGAAACAAAGAAGACGACTGTCACGATTAATAAGAAAATTTTGATAGTAAGTATTAAACATCAACAATAGAAACAAAGAAGAAGACTGTCACGATTAATAAGAAACTTTCAATAATAAGTAAAATAAAGACTAATCTAAAAGTTTTCAAAGGGGGCTTTTGGGAAAGCTGATATTAAACAGCTCATGTGTATTTACAAAGACAACTTATCAACTTATATTGTATCAAAACACAATGCACGTGTTTGGATTTGCTTATCAGCTTACTTCAAATAACCAAAAGCCTTTACAGATAAGCAAATTAAAGACGTTATTAACACAGTTTAATCAAGCTAATACGCATAAGTTGTTTGCCTCCATCTAAACCCTCAAATAATCTTATTAGCTCAACTGTAATAGACTCAACCAGCCACTCCTAACTCGAAATGTAAAAACTAAAACCTCACCTACTCATTTACATCCACCTTGAACATACTTAGCAGTCGAAGCTATTCAAATATGCATCTAATTTTCTCTTGTCTTAGGAGGTGTTTGGATGGGCTTATTGACACATCTTATTAGCATACTTCATAATCAAAACGCATAATAAGCTGATTCACACAAGCTCTTCACAAGCAGCTTATTTGGGCTTATTCAATAATCACAAGTGACCCCTATCTTCTTCTTTGCTGTTCTACATTTCTTAACTATGTTGGTACTCATTGGTCATTTTACCGTGTCATAAGCTAACTCAAACACTACTTGAGAAGACCCGTTTTAACAATACATAAAACCATATCAAATTCAATTAACCGAAAACGAAACAACTGCAGATAAAAGAAAACTTAATTACCTGAGATCCATCCCAAAGCTGACCCCAATAAACACTACCAAATCCACCTTCACCAAGCTTATTATCATAGTTGAAATTATTTGTAGCTGAATGCAACTCCTTCAATGAAAATATCCTCCATGTTGACTCTTTCTTCTTATTCTCCTTCCTGTTAAATTTATCCAAAAAAAACAAAAACCCTACTTTTATTCATCAACATCTACTATAACTAAAATGAAAAAGTCAAATTCCATCATGGCTAAAAGTCAAACATGAAACTATAAGCAGTTTATGAGTATAATCAGCTAAACTAACCCTTAATTTAGCAAAAAGTCAAATAAACAGTAAAATTTAAGCTAAAACAAAAAACCAAAAAAAACATACCGATTTGTAAAACAGCACAACATGGATCGAATATCCATACCCCGACACAAACCTTCGAATTTATGTTTTTCAGTTCAACTTAAAAAGGTTACAAAAATGAAGGGCCAATGAGTAATGGTTTAAATGAAAAGGTTTAAGGTAGTATTGGTCGAGTTTAAAGAACAGAACAGGAGAGAACAGGTGGTTTGGAGTTTAGACTTGTGTGGCTTTTTTTGGTTAGGCGTGTGGGGTCATGTGACATGTTTTTTATATGATTTTTATTTGTTTCTTCTTCTTGAAAAATTATTGTGTGGGGCGCCACTTGTTTTATTTTTTGAATTTTTTTGTAAGTTTGTGTAACCAAACATATTTGAATCATAACAAATTGTGAAGTAAAACATTGCCTGCATTTGGTATTCGGGAATGAGAATCAATGAATGAATTTTTATTTCAATTATGTCTTTGTTTAAAATGTAAAATTGTAAGGGTGCGTTTCGTTTCCTACTAAGGGAATCAAACTATCACTATGAAAGTGATAGTTTGTATTTGTTTAGGATGTCTGGCTCCACAACTATGACTATGAAAGTCTAATATATTTCATACTCCATATACAACTCTTGAGGGGGGGAATGAATCTTTCATAGTTGAGGGACCCATCACTCCTATCAAACTCATACCCATTGTCATTCCTCGCAGCATACCAAACGCACAGTAAATCTTTCAAACATAGGAATAAAATATAGATCTGTTCCATACTCAATATCATTAGAAAAAGGAATGTATGGATATTTCAATCCTGAGAGGCCCACATTATGCTTATACTCATATCTATTGTGATTCTTGGCAATATATCAAACGCACCATTTATTCATAAAGATATACAGTATAAAAACTTTGTTTTTTTACAGCTTAATTAAAAAATGTCTTCAAAATACAAAGTGATAAAGATGAGAGTTTTCCCGCTAAGTCGCATGTTATTTTAACATGACTAACGTAAAACATAACAATGCAAAAGAATTCAAGTAGTACGTAGAAATCTTGGTTAAAAGAAGGAGGATCCCTGATATAATGAATGATTACATATTCTTCATTTGGTAAAGAAAATGTCTTTCTTTGACCATATTAGCACAAAAAATATATCGTGATTACCCGCTTGTAAATCATGCTTTAATGAAATTACTTTTACTCGAAAATCATTTATTAACCAGGCTTTTAAAAATTGTGCTTTTTTCTTATGAAGACGCATGCATATAATTTCTTAGAAATGTGATTTGTATAAGACTATTTTTTGATTATTAAGTGGATAAGGTAGGCATACCATTATACATTTCATTTTCTCATAATTTACAAGTTAATATTCAAATTTTGAGAGTCAAACACCGTGGTGGCATTTAGCAATATCTCAAAGCATATTATAGTTCTCATTTTTATTTTAAAAATGTCTTGGTTGAATAACTTTTCGGTCTTAAAATTATAATTCTTATTTTTATTTTAAAAATGTCTCAAAATAATAGTTATTTTTTGTGTTAACTAATTAAAAGAGTTTAATAAGTGAAAATTTGATTGATTGAAGTATAATGCACTCACTTTTGTTAAACTACGTGTTTTTTTTGTCTAAAGAAAATAATTTTAGGACAGATGTAATATGTAATTTAGAAAAGTTTAATATAAATATCAAATTCTTTAAATATCTAATCAACAAATTCCAAGGTTATAAAAGGCGTGAGGCGTGGCGTGGCGGCATGACCGCACCTCAAGCCTTACATACCATGGCGGAGCCTTTGCGTTTCTTAATGCGTCACTAAAGCGGCAAAAAAATATTTATAGATTTATGTATTTATAATTTTAGATCATATTACTCGTACTATATTATTCATTTAGACTATTACTTACTATATAATTACAAAGCCCATATACCAACTAGCCCAAATTCAAAATACTCGTTCAAAATAGTTCAATAATAATAATAATAATAATAATAATAATAATAATAATAATAATAATTGGTTTAAAAAGTGGCGTCACGCCTTACCAAAAGACGCGCCTTTTGCGTTTTTTCTCGCCTTATTTCACGNGATTTATGTATTTATAATTTTAGATCATATTACTCGTACTATATTATTCATTTAGACTATTACTTACTATATAATTACAAAGCCCATATACCAACTAGCCCAAATTCAAAATACTCGTTCAAAATAGTTCAATAATAATAATAATAATAATAATAATAATAATAATAATAATAATAATTGGTTTAAAAAGTGGCGTCACGCCTTACCAAAAGACGCGCCTTTTGCGTTTTTTCTCGCCTTATTTCACGCCTTTTTGCGCCACATCTAGATCAGCCGCCAAGGTCTATTTCGTGGCGGCGAGGCCACGCCTCACGCCTTAGCGACGCCTTTTAGAACATTGACAAATTCTGACCACTCATTACAAAAAAAATAATAATAAATAATAATAATAATAATAATAATAATAATAATAATAATAATAATAATAATAATAATAATAATAATAATAATAATAATAATAATCCTTTCATCATTGTATTTAAAAGTAAATATCTTACAAACTATTAATCGTTACACGAAAAGAATCATACAATCGCAACAAGAATTAAATCATATTTCTATATGGGGCACTTCTATATACTTTCGACGATTTTTTATTATTTATTATTATTATTATTTTTTATAGTGTAGAAATTTACACTTGAAAAAATCACATATATTTCAATATCATGTGTGATTTATGAAACCAAATGTAATATGTGAAATCACACGTGATTTCTAAAATAATAAATTACATATGATTTTTTCAGACGCAAATTTTAACGCAAAAACAAAACTTAAAAAATGGTTGAAAGTATATCAAAGTACCCGTTTACTGAGAGATAAAAAAATGGTTTTGGCTATTAAATAGCTACATACTTTCTCAAATGTATCGATATGATATGTGTACTTTTGATTTCCTGCTAATATGTTCACTTTTTGACCGGCTACCTGTAAAACCAGTTACCAATTTTATTCTAATGAATTTTTGTACAAAAATGGTCCCTTGTGATTTGTTTCTTTTGCCAAATAGGTCCTTTGCGACTTTTTCAAAAATGGTCCTTTGTGCTTTGTTTCTTTTGCAAAATAGGTCCCATTCGTTTTCATGTGGTTTTATCCGTTTTTATTCGTTTTCGTCCGTTTTTATACGTTTTCATTTGTTTTCATCCGTTTTTATACATTTTCATCCGTTTTATTAGGTTGTTAGCCGTTTTTATCGGTTTTCATCCGTTTTCATACATCTTTATCCGTTTTTATTCGTCGTTATCCGTTTTTATTTGTTCTTATCCGTTTTTATTCGTTTTCATCCGCTTTTATACGTTTTCAATCGTTTTCATTCGTTTTCATCCGTTTTTATGCGTTTCTATCCGTTTTTATTCATTTTTATCTGTTATTATTTGTTTTTATCCATTTTTATTTGTATTTATACGTTTTTTTTTAAATAGGTCCCTTGCAATTTTCTCAAAATAAGACTTTGTGCATTTTTAGGGTGCGTTAGTTGGTGAAAACGAATAAACAAATAAAAACATATGAAAACGAATTAAAACATACGAAAATGTATAAAAACGAAGGAAAACGAATAAAAACGGACAAAGCGTATAAAAACGGATGAAGACGAATGAAAATGGATGAAAACGTATAAAAACGGATGAAAACGAATAAAAACGGCTGAAAACGTATGAAAACGGATGAAAAGAAACGTATAAAAACGTACACAAACGGATAAAAACGTATGAAAACATACAAAGGAAAAAAATCTTCATTTAAAAAAAGAAAAAAATTCACCAACTAAACGCACCTTAAAAACGCATAAAAACTTATTTTGAAAAATTGCAAGGGACTTATTTTGCAAAAGAAACAAATCACAAAGGACCATATTTGCTCAAAAATTCACTTTTTAACATGTTTACCGGTCAAAAGTTACTCACATATCATATTAGCACGAAATCAAAAGTACACGTACTATATTGGAACGAAAATTAGTACGCGTACCATATCGGTACATTTGAAAAAGTATGTGAGCCAAAACCCATTTAAAAAAAAAAAAAAAAAAAAAAACCCTCATGTCGTGATGGTGTACTTTTTATCGCTTAATGATTTAGTGTTTGCAAGATATTTTATTTTTAAAAAAATAATGACAATTGATTTTCTTTTAATTTTAGTGAAAAACAAATAGCAATGATTTAATCATTAGATCTTTAGAGAATTTATAATTTATATTGAACACAACTCTTTACTAGCGGTATTCTCTAACACTTTTTTTTTTTATCTCTATCAATCTATAAAGAGTTCCCGAAACAGATTATACATTTATAATTTAAAACAGTTCTTACTTATAAGTCTTGTATGGTATTGATGAGACTTGTAAGTCCATACGAAAACTTAATAAAGTATATTTAATTTTTATAAGGAAGACAAGTGACACATGTTTGGTATCAATGAATACATGTTTGGCGTCAATGAATAATAGTAGGTAAGCCTAAGTCTTGTAATATGTATAAAATTATTTAGTAATATTAATTAATATTTCATAGTCTATCTTTTCTGATTTTCAATTACCAAAAATTTAACAATTTATTTTATATTTACAAGTTTTCTTCATAAATTATATTATTATTATTATTATTATTATTATTATTATTATTATTATTATTATTATTATTATTATTATTATTATTATTATTTTATTTTATTTTTTTATTAAAGGTTTCAAAAAAAATTTGAATGGCTTATTTTATATTTAAATGCATATAGATTAAAGCCTTGCACGTAAGATATTGATTTAATGTTATCGTGTCGCAACGCGATGGCAACACAACCTTGTTTCAAATACAAATATGCAATATCACATTTAACATGGTGTGTAACACTGTAACTCCATATATAGTTTCACTAACCATAGCTAGGAAGCAATGATTTAGAGAATCATATTATCTTATAAAGCATTTAGACATTCTAAAAAAGAAATACTTAAAAATCATCATTACAAGTTTTTAAGCTAAAAGTACAACTAATTAAAACATATTTTCTAACATTAAATACAATTACAAGTTATTACGCTAAAAGTACAACAAATTAAAACACATTTGCTAACATTAAATACCATATTTAAATAGAAATACTTAAAATTCAGCATTAAAAGTTCTTAAGCTATAAGTGCAACTAATTAAAACACATTTACTAACATTAAATATAATACAAAGCATCTATGTTATCTAATAAAATGTGAGTTTTGTACCACCCTCATAAGCTTGGAGCATTAAAAGATTCCATTAATATTCTGATACGTGTCCTACCCATATTTGCTCCAAAAGTAAAACACCCCAATTGCAATCATTTGGTAAAGTTTCTTATCTACGCTTGTTCTTATTCACATTCAATTCATAATTCACCTTATTCAAACAATCGGTTTCAATTTTCTACACGCTCCTTAATATTGAATTCAAATTAAGATATTACACGGTGTATCAATTGTTCAATTAGGCTTAAATCAGTCTTCAGAATACTATTACTGATTTCTTATCTTCGGACTTTGTCAGACAACATACGAAGCGTTTAGTATCCTTACTTTAATTATTGGTAATTTTTTTTGGATTTTTGGATCTATTTTTTCAAGTTTGTTTTTTTATTATAGTGACAATTATATTTGATTATGTGAAATGAAGATAATTAAATGAGAAAAGTAATTTTTTATTACTATGAATTAAACCTAAAAAATTTGGGGAAAACTGGATATTTTGGGTATTTGGATAAAATTGAGGTTATGATTAGGAATGTTGTTTTGTGTAATGGTCTATTAACATTTTGATTCTCAGGTCAGATCTAGATTAGATAAAGAGTTGATATTGTGTTAAAATATGGGTTCATATTAATCTCTCTCTTCGCGTTGACCCCGTATTTTTGGAAATTTATCATAACACGTTTTATGTTTATATGAGGTGGCTAACAAAATATGGTGCAAAGAATCTGTTCATCTGACTTTAAATTATTGTTAGTTTTGGAAGTTAAGTTCATGTTATTGCAAAATCATATATGATATCTTTCCTACCGATTTTTAAGAATTTTGTAAAATTTCTATAAATTTGAGGAGTGGTCGTGTGGTGCGATACAATAATGTACACCATATTACAATATTAGAATGCTCTCTCACTCATGCATAAATGTAATCCAGCGACCTACCTAAAAATAGTAGTTCATTGTTTGTCCGGGTTATAGGTTCCATGGAATATAACAAATATAGAAGTTGTTTTACGAGATCTATTGTGGATTTAAACAGAATAGTGTAACGCAAGATAATCGAAGCATTTCTAACACTTGGATGCAACCTTCTTTTTAAAACTCACAAGTGATAAACATGGAGTGATCTGATTTCGATGAAAGGCAAGTCGTCATTCTTATCAACTTTTTCTCACCTACAGTAGATCTTTTGTTTTATCCACGCCAAATATTGGATTTTCCCCCTGTTCATATTATCAAACATTTTGTTCAGAATACGAAATGAGGGCAATGTGAGCGATCGCGTTTCTCGGTTGAAGTCAATTTCGAAGATCGATTACGGAGGGAATACTGTCACATCTTCTAACGATACAGTGTGGCGAAATGTTTCAGGACTCAAAATTTCGTATTTGTTTTGCTAACCCTCTTCGCCTGAGCTATCCTCGCGCGGCAAGGGGACACTGAGTGTCGAATGCTCAGGTCGTTCACCGGATCAAAACATGGGTTTTTATTTCCGACCATATCAAACATTGTTGAATTGAAAAAGAGGAGACGTGACCAGTTTGGTATGATATTCTTTTTTGTATTGCAATTT
>LBNU01014108.1:13944-26377 GCA_014162995.1 Artemisia annua | reverse complement strand
AAAAAAAAAACAAACAAAAAAGAAACAATAAAAAGAAAGAAATAAAAAAAAAAGAATAAGCGTGAAAAAGAGAGGAAAAAAAACAAAAAGAATGAAAGAAAAAAAAATAATAATAAAAAAGACAAAAAGAGAAAGAAAAGGAGAAAAAAAAAACATGTACTTAGGTTTCCTTATTTAATCTTAGGTTAATCCTCACCATTAGATCAAACTAGATGAATGGTGGGGATTTGTCCCTTGATATGCATCAAATTTTGAGTATGCAAAATAAAGTGCCTCTTAAGTTTCTTAAAAGATATAGCAAAGAAAATTCTTTCACAATATATGCCACGATTGCATTACTTTATACCTAATTTGTCATTCATCGACAGAAGGTTGTCGACATTGTTAGCGACCCCTAGTGATTGTATACGTGTGTCAAAAAGGGAAGCGGGCAGTCTACTATATAATGTATCATATCATTTGTGTATTCTTATTCAAACTTGTAATTGTAATAATTATTAATCAAACACATTTCACAATGGGTAAAGCTTTGTTCGTTTGTATGTTGATGCTTGTTGTCTTTGCCTCTGGTAAGCTACCTTTTCTTCTTGGTAGAAATTGTGGTGAAAGTGTGAAACATATGGGTTGGGTTTAGTTGAGTTGTAGTCTTGTAGATGTATCATTAACTAGTTCATTTGGAACTTGATAAGCAAATGATGTGGTAATATATGTTCAAGAAATTATTGACTTTTACTTCATAAAACAATTTTGTTTGAGTGATTGATATTGTTATACAAGTATTTATGTAACTGAAAACACTGATCTTACTTTCATTTCTTTATGCATGTACAATAACTTGTCTCATGTCGCGATTTTTCGAGTTTCAGTTGAGACCGGTGTGAAGGTGACCGAAGCAAAGTTGTGTCGAACCACTGGACATGCGGCGAGTTGTCTGAATGACAGTACTTGCAATCGCAAATGTGAGAAACAAGGCTTTACTAGTGGCAAATGTGATGGTATACGACGTCGTTGTACTTGCTACAAGCCGTGCTAGAGATGCTATAAACGTCTTGTAAACTTAAAACTACCTACGTTACTTGCCATGTTGTATAAAAGTATATCATCAGGCATGACTGATGGTATACTTTGAATAAGAATAAAGTTTGTCACTTGCAGTGATCATGTTCATTTGCTTTATAAGAGCATTTAATAATCGTTTGCAAATAATGAGTAGCGGGCTACTACAATATTTCGTGACAAATACTTTTTGTCGTTTCGAATTACATGTTCAATCATTTAATCACAAGTAGTTGTTCACTCCCAAATGTCCAGTACTTCATAAATGGTCCATTCAAAAAATAGACTAGTACCTTCTAGCTGGTTGAAAGTTTTAAGTTGATTGATCAACAAAAAGATAGGAAAAAGTGTTGATTGATCAACAAAAGGATAAGAAATATGTTTTGATTGGGGACAGATATATTGAAAAGATAGGAATGCCACTTTTCACTTTATAAAGAGTGCCCGCTTGGTTCAAAGTGGGGAACAGAAAGGGAATGCAAAGAAATGAGTGAGGTGGGTAATCAATCCCTTACCTCCCAATTGACTCTATAATGGTTCATTACACATTACGAAGTAATCAATCATTACCCCACACTAACCATACACATTTAATTAATATCTTACTCCCNTACAACCACAAAAAAAAATTACAAAGAAACATATATTAAAAATATTATGCGGCCCGGTGGCTGATAGTAAAAGGAAGGGCAACTCATTCTCTAAGGTGGGTGAAGTGGTTGATTCAGATAGTGATTATGAGGTGTTTGAGCCAAATGATCCTATGGACATTTACTTTTCATCAGCAGGAGGACATAACGAGCTTGAAGGCTATCTTTCTGATGATTATGCGGCCCAGATCTATGACTTACCTGGGCAATTTGAGGAATTTAACAATCAGTTTGATTTCAAGTTTCAAGGCCGTTTGCGGAAATAGTCATTTATTCGGATTTGTTTATTTGTTTTGCATGTCTTCTTATGTTTTTAATAGTTATTCTAGTTGTTCGTCGCTAATTGTTCATTTATTGCATGTCATAAATGATCTAGTGGTTGTTCAATCAGTTGCGTGAGGTTAATGTGGCACTTCAGCCACATTTCATTGTACTTTAAACAATTTTTTTTAGTTAATATATTTTACCATGATGGAAGTTTCTTTTTACCAAAAAATAATAATAATAAAGACATTATTTTTTGATTTGGTTAATCAAATATATGAGAGTAAATTATTGCAAACGCCACCAACTAAAACACAATAACTTCTTTTTTTTTTTTTTTTTTTTTTTTTTTTTTTTTTTTTTTAACATCATAGCTCTTTATTTGTGCATCTCTTTCTGACATTAGTAGTTAGAGATATAGAACTTAGAGGCTGTGTGAGATTTGGGGTTGCTTGTTTTTTATGTTATGCTTTACTTTTTTTTTTTTTTTTTTCCTTCTTTTTTTTTTTTTAAATAGAAAAACACTTTTGCAATTCAAACGTTGCTTGCTTTTCTGCTTTAAGAACGCAAAAAATAATAAAATAAAAAAATCATGTTTGTTAATTTATATTGAATTAAAATGATGTTTTACTCTTATATAGATCGACTATTATAAAGGTTTTCGGGAGAAAAACCTTACTTCGGGTCGCGTAAGGTATCCACCGATACTGCACAAGTAGAAACAGGTCTCGAACCTATGCAAGTTAGGCGAGTTACGAATACCGGGTAAACACTAAATCGACCAATAGTGATGATCGATGAAGGGATTAATCCCTTTGATCGGAAAAACAATTGTATAAGGGAGAGAGGAGAGGGTTTTAGGGATTGTGTGTTAGTTATGAAGATCCCTCAAAGTCCCTTTGTATTTATAGGACACTTAGAAAGAATCTAGAATACTTGTACGACAAGTATTCTAGTTTGTTTATGACACAAACACACTTTCTCCTTGTGGGTCGGTCGAACAAGCAACAACAACCATAAGGGTTTGTTTTTTTTTTCTTCTTGTCATTAATTACCTTTAATATTTAGTTTCGGGTAATAACTGTTTAACCATTTAATGAAAATAATGCCATTTTTCATTTCCTCATTTAATCCATTTCATTTTATAAACTCATTTTTTATTTTCGCTTGCTTGTTCTGTTTAGTATGCATCAGTGTGACCCTTCGACATTTCTGTGAAGGCAAGTTGTGATAGCTTGTTGTGTGGTTTGCACACAGAAATCCTTTCAAACTCCCACATGTGCAAACATGTAACACCCCAAAATATCGCAGCGGAAAGTAATATCATTGGGGTGCTACTTCATAGTAAGACAGTCACAATTATAGAAAACGACTCTAAATGAGACGTTTTGAAAGTTTATCATTCGATCATAATAAAACATCAGAGTTTACAAGAGGTCCCAAATGGTTTTAGAGTACATAACACATAAACATAAAAGTTTTTAAGGGTTTATCGAATGATAATATTATGCAAGCCATCAAAACATTTTCCATGCGACTTCATGCTTGCTAAATACCTCAAGGACCCGAGATAAAACATGCTAAAAAGTTAACACAAAGGTTTAGTGAAATTCATAGGTTTATAGATAAATTATGGACCACAAGATCTCAGAGTTATACTAAGAATTACAATGAATACAATCATTGGGTAAAAACAATAAATATTGCACTAAGCTCATGACACTTAAACGTTAACTGTGGGTATCATAAAGATGACAATAATGCCCTGGCAGGTAATTTACCATTTACCTAGTTATTCAAATATATTGCGTTCGGTGTCTATCTAATCAACACAAACGGGATTCGTCAATCCCAATAGGCCTAATATTCGCGTTCACATGGAAGTGATTAATGGTTCATGATATAAAGACTTAAGTTTGGCAATAAAGTTACTTTGTGTCAATAATCATTCAGGTAAGCATACAGTTTAAAGCACTTGTCTTCAAATGTAAAGTAGCATGTATCTTCCTCAATGGGTTTATAAAATAATAGAGTAAAAGTGGGCTATGAACTCACCGTAAGCAAAAGTGAATAGCAAGATGTAAATAAAGTGACGAGTAAACCGAGAAGTCCTACGAGCAACCTAAGAATAATACGTTGCGTCTTAGGTTTTTAAAATAATATAGTGTAATGCGATAAAGTATCATATACTACTAATTATGCAATTGTACTAGTGTTTTTAAGGTTTATAAAGTGACAGGGACTAAAACTGACAAGTTAAGAAAGTGTTACGAGCCTTAATATATAAATTTAGAGAGTTTATAAATTTCTACAAACACTTACTAATTTATTTTACTTGTAGTAAAATAAATTAGTAAGTGTTTGTAGAAATTTATAAGTTATAATGTTAATTTACAAAATAGATATATTGATTCTGTCATTATTTATAATGTTTGTAGATGTCATACAAAATATTTTTGACCCATTTTACACAAGTTGTGACAACTTGTATAATTTTTAGGTGAAGTGCGGGTTTTGATAAAAAGTCTATTTGTTATTAAAAAAATCCGTTCTCCTAAACCGTAAGGAGTTATAGTTCCAACTTTATATTCTCGGAAAGGTTTTTGAGTGTGCTAATCAGTTTCGAGGGTTTTGCTGCTCTTAAAATTTAATAACCTTAGTGAAATTAAAATTTTATCCTTATATGTCAGGTCTAATTCGGGACAGCCCCAAACAGTCTCACCATTTTGGCAATAGCTTGAGTTCCGTAATTCCTTTACGTGGGTTTTTTTTTTTTTTTTTTTTTTTTTTTTTTTTTTTTTTTTGCTACGTTCAAGTTAAAGTGTTACCTATATTTAATAAAACTAGACCGAGTCTCAGAAGTGACTAGATCTATGAGCTTTTTACGTTTAAAATCTGTTGTGTGTTTTCCAACTAGTTTTACTGTTTATTTTCAAATTTAATCATCAGGTATCGTCACATGACCATCCATCCGGCAAATCAAAGCTAAGAGATGGATCTATAACCCTATATTTTTACCCAAGCTTCAAAGTCTAATGATTAAATACAGTAATTATGAGAACAATCCATGGTCCAAATGGTATTTGCAAATTTAGTCCCAATCAGAGTTTTAAGATATTTTAAGCTATGTAACAATGCATAAATTAATACAACAAATATATGAAACATGAAAAATATAAAAAAATAAAATGTACATCAGATTTGAAGTGAGGAATATCATGTGGTTTTCTTACAAAAGTGAGATGAAATACAAGAAATCAAAATCAAGAGCACTAGATCTAAATCACTAGTCAACAACCCAAGCTTCCACTCTTTTTACCCAATAAAACCCTTCAATAAAACCCTAGAGATGATGAAATTAAGTGAAGCTTTTAGATGAAATTAACCAAGAACTAGCAAAATTAACTAGGAATGGTGTTGTTGTTGTGTGTGGTTCGATCAAAGAGAGAAATGCTGAATTTTTTTTTGTTATGAGATCTATCTTGCATGCCTTGTTGGTAGTGAAGTGTGGTGGTGTAAGAAGAGGAAGGGAATGAGGACAAGTGTGTAGAATTTGAGACAAGTGGTATGTGAAGCTCGAAAAGAAAAGGACAACACATCAATGACTCACCAAGACACCCACTAGAGGAGGGAAAAACGCGGATGTGAGGGTAACGGGGGTTTAGTGGTTTAATTTTGTATTATTTGATGTGTTATAACGTGCATTTTGATCCCGGTAATTGAAAATGTGTAGCTTTTAAAACGCGAAATATAAAACCAGATAGTATAGAAATCTAAAACATATAAAAATGTTAAAACTTATTAATATAATCTTTTTTATTATTTAAGATGAGTCATGAGTTTGTTGGGGTGATAAGCGTTAAAGCTTCAAAACTTAGGTTTAAATCGTGTAAAACGTAAAATGTACCAAGTTTTACGTAAAAAAAAAAAGAAGAAAAGAAAAAGTGAAATGTGATTAATAAAATATGATTGTAATGAACCAAAATTCATAAAAAAGTGTACACTGAGCATAGTCTAGTGTCGGTTGGAATGAAATGTACGTTTACCGACGCACGCGGGATACTATCAAGTTACACGAAGAGTAAATTTACTTAAAATACAATATTAAGTAAAATCAAATAACTAAATAAGGACCTCAAAAATTGTGAATTGTTACAAAACACAAATCATGTATGCCTGAAACAATGTAAGCAAATTTAGCAACAATAGTCACACATTAGTCTCATGACAAAACATAAACAACAAGTAACTGAACCAAACAACGACCGAAAAGTCACAAAGAAAGAAATTATTAGCCACATATTGAAAAACATTAATCCAAAACCTCATTTAAGGCAAAAACAAAGCACAATGATTATTAGGCGAAATTCTCATATCAGAAAGCATATAAAATTAGCACTCAGGACCACATTCCATACTTAATCACAAACTACTTGCTGCCACATATTATGTAAAATACCAATAAACATCAAACATCATTTACACACACATAAATTAAAAGGCTGCCAAAAATGAATCAGGAACCAAGAACACACAAACATCCTAAGCTTAAGGAGCACAGGTACATAACTCTAACCTGCAACAATTTAACAAAGTTAAGACAAAAATAAATAAATAAATAAATAAATAAAAAATAAAAAAACCCTAAAGGCAAACTAAATTAGGCAAAAAAAAACATAAGAACAGCTCGAACCACCCCATGCAACACACCCATTTAAAACATCAACAAACTTTCACAAACCAATAATAGCAAAAAAAATCATTTTGTGACCTGTAACTAATAATACAATTGACAGTTTAGTTTATTTAACATCACCTAAAATCTGGAAAAAGTTCAATGAAGAAGCATTTGAACCACGATATTTGAAACGACAAAACAACCAAACTGATAAGAATCGTTGTAGCTCTTAGACGAGGTCTAATATTATATCTAGGAACACATAATAATGAAGGCGGAATATTCAAACATAGAATCAATCATTATTATGAACAAGGTTTTTCATTCATAATCTCTAACACTAATAAACAAATTAACATGTTCTACCTTGATCAAGTAGAACATGCTCTCTAAACTAATCGTTTTCCCTACGTCTAGGTGGTTCCCCCAACCACACAACCTTTGAGTTTACATCTTGTAACGTACTTTGAAACTAATGACCCTATGTCTCTTTATATACTAGAGACATCTAGGGTTTACAAGAGGAATCATAATACAATTAGGAAACTAAATCTTTTAAGTAAATCTTCTAGAATCTTCCAAATTCTCCATCTTTTTGTAGTTTCCCATCTTGTCACTTTAAGCCCTTCATGTTTCATTCTTTCTTGTTTTGTATCATCAAATCTAATAGACCCAACAATCCTCCCCTATTTGATGATGACAAAACAGCCACGAATCTTGTACGAACTTCCCTAGACGAAGTAGAAAAGTTGAGATAATTAAATCTCACCATGAATGAAACAATCTTGTCTTCCCCTTGATTCATGCAATGCCACTCCAATATCTCTTCAACATCTCTTCCCCTTTTTGTTATCAACAAATAGGGAACATATGCAAATATGATCTTGACCACCACGAACCAATACCACACTTCCAATCAAAGCCTTCCAATGTTTCAAATTGCCCTCCATGAAGAACACCAAAATGCTTACGAAAAATGAATTCAAAACAATAGAAACTCCAACTAGTAGCAGTAGTAATGATCAACAATAGTAAAAATCAAACACTTCCCCTTGAGTGGTGCATGTAGATTAAATGATTAAACACATCATTAGATACTTCCCCTGAAATCAATGTGTTAACCATCTCTTGAATCTTCAATTCTGTAAGCTCCTTGTAATGATTACTTGTGAAGAAAACCGAGTATAACGAATTTGATGAAGAAGTAGAATTTCCCAAACTTGTGTCTTAAATCTTGTACTATCCACGGAACTCCATACTTATACGAAACCATAAATATAAGTAGACTGCAATCCCTTGACAAAATCCTCAACTAATATGAGACACTGAGCACTACAATGTAATCCCTTTAAGTGATAGCCAATGTGTGCATAGAGCATCATAAGAAAAATCACACATTGCTAGATTCATCAAGCTATATGATAAGAACACAAACCTGTGAAACTCAACTACAACATCAAATAAATGATATTCAACCTTCTTCGTAATCAAATAATCCATAAGAACCAAATACGAGCCTTTTAAAAACTTTAAGAACAAAAACTTCCTCCTGTGTGTGTGAACGAACTAATCTTCTTTGTGTGTAATCCAAAACCAAATTAATCAAACTCATCTCGATCAAAGCATATGTGCTTCCCCTTACTGCTCGTAAATCATGATCACCAATAAAACTTGTAGCAGTACTTTGAACTAACGCAAAAGTACTTTCAACAAACTTAGTGAGCAGTACTTTAATTAGACACGCAGCAGTACTTTAACTAACAAGAGCAGTACTTTCACACCGAGAGCAGTACTTTGAAACAATAAGCGAGCAGTACGTTGAAAAATAGAACAGTACTTTGAAGTATAGCAGTACGTTGAAGCATAGCAGTTCCTTGTAGCAGAATTAAAATCATATCGAGCAAACTTAATGTTTATGAGCAGAACTAATTGTCGACGTACCAGTATTAACTTAAAAACCACCAGAATTAATCGAACAACATTAAACTCTTGACACACCTCGCATTAATTTAGTAACCAAATATTTTCCACTTATTCACTAACCAATCACATCTTTGTCAACCAATCGACCCCACATGATTGATAATAATAACCAACGAACAGCACCAAAGTTGTGAGAATAGTATTAATCATCAAGCAACATCATCACTTACACATCAATTATACGAGGATACCAAATAATGTGAACCAGCGCCACTATTTTTTTAATAATTAATCTTGTACCTTCATTAACTCAGGATATGCAAAAATCATTATATCAATAGATCTACTCCATTTGCTCCTCTTTGTAAAAGTAATCAACCTCAAGAATAAAATATGTTGCATCGACCGACTCATGAACGTTCAATAAAATTGTCACCAATCATATTATAAATATTTTACTAATGTAGCCCCACAACCAAATAATCAATATACGTATACAAAAATAACAATTTCGAATAGGTGTACAATGAAATCAGTTAAGGGCTCCACCATTTTCCATGATCTTGTAATATGATTAACCAATTTATGAATTCAATAATCTTGAGAACCCAACAGTAAGCGACAAATTAATAACTCAATAAATAACCACCGATTCACTTGCAAATTCATCAAACCAATTGACTTTGTAGTATAAGGTGAATAGAATCAGCCAATCACGAACATATAGTCAGTACGAGGTTACCTTACTGTCACCAAATAAATTTATCACAGCAATTTAAAACCTTGTCGATTATATTAAAACCAATTCGTACCTTCATCAAAATTTCTTCAACAAATAAACTTTTTCTTCATAAACACGACATCAAAAACCTTGTAGATCCTAGATATCACGAGCAACCTAGCTCTTGATACCAATTGATAAGAATCGTTGTAGCTCTTAGACGAGGTCTAATATTATATCTAGGAACACATAATAATGAAGGCGGAATATTCAAACATAGAATCAATCATTATTATGAACAAGGTTTTTCATTCATAATCTCTAACACTAATAAACAAATTAACATGTTCTACCTTGATCAAGTAGAACATGCTCTCTAAACTAATAAACCACTAACCCTAGACGTTTTTCCCTACGTCTAGGTCCCCCACACACACACCTTTGAGGTTTACATCTTGTACGTACTTGAAACTAATGACCCTATGTCTCTTTATATACTAGAGACATCTAGGGTTTACAAGAGGAATCATAATACAATTAGGAAACTAAATCTTTTAAGTAAATCTTCTAGAATCTTCAAAATTCTCCATCTTTTTGTAGTTTCCCATCTTGTCACTTTAAGCCCTTCATGTTTCATTCTTTCTTGTTTTGTATCATCAAATCTAATAGACCCAACACAAACAACTACCACTTCTTCATATTCAACCCAACACCATCACGACTAAGTATTTGCTAAATAAAAACCCCAAAAAATGCGGATCAAACATTCACATCATCTGATGATAGTTTGAGTGCAAACTCACAACTATGAGCCATATTGCATCTAGCGAAACTGCCATTCACATAAGCACGACAACCAATCAACCACAAACCAACCAAATCAACATACCCTGAATCAAAATCACATAAACACTCACACTACCTAATAATAGTATGACTGCAAGCCCATGACCGCGACCAATATTGCATGTAGATATAACATGCCATTCACATAAGCCCGACAATTAAATCAACCACAAAACCAACCAGATAAAAAACCCTTGAATAACAATTACATAGAGTAAACTCCGCGTCAAATTTTCTTAACTCCACCCCTGTTGTACGTGTGTGTGTGTATGTGTGTGTGTGTCTTTTCCAAAAAAACCACATAAATGAAAAATCAAATCCACATTTCCTTAAAAAAAACCTCTAGAACCGATAATAAAATAACATGCAACCCACTAAGAATATTTTAATCCTTCTAAGCCGACAACTCGGCTCGGCTCGGTGTATGAACAATGTCGGCTCAAGGCACAACTCCACAGTGCACCCAAGCCGCCTCACTCCCTCAAGCAGACCTCCAAGCCGGCGGAAAGTTGGATGCGAATGTCAAAGCTGGTACGAAGTCGTGTTGGATGAGTATTGTGAATGAATTTCGATCTCTAGCTCATAAAGGTATTGACTTGCGTAGTTTCATGTGCATTAAATTGGGGAATGGGGAGAACACTCTTTTCTGGGAAGATTGTTGGAGAGAAGGTGGCATGCTTAGGTATCGATTTCCGTTTTTATATGCTCTTGAATCAAATAAACGAATCTTTGTTGGGAGGAAATTTATGCATCCAAGTTTGGATCACTCGTATAGAAGAAATCCGAGAGGTGGAGCTGAGCAGGAACAACTTGATGAGCTTGTAGTTATGATGCAAGATGTTAGTTTATCTCCCATGCTTGACAGATGGCCGTGGGTGTTGGAGAACTCGGGAGAATTCACCGTTGCGTCGGCTAGAAAATTGATGGACGACAAAACACTCCCGGAGGTTGCCTCCATTATGAGGTAGGTTAAATAAGTGCCAATAAAGGTGAATGTGTTGGCGTGGAAGGGCAAGCTGGATGCGTTGCCGACAAGGTTTAACATTTCTCGTCGAGGTATGCATGTCAACTCTCTCATTTGTGTTGTTTGTAAAAATGGGGTTGAGACATCTAGCCATCTGTTTTTCTCTTGCTGTAGGATTCGCCAAACGGTTCGTTTTATTATGCGTTTGTGGGACATTTCATATCGGGATTTCGAAGATTATGATGACTGGAAGAATTGGTTAGTGAATCTGCGCATCCCGACAACAAACAAATTAATGTTGGAAGGTGTGTTCTACGTTATGTGGTGATGCTTGTGGTCGGTTCGTAACATGTTTATTTTCGAAGCTAAGATTCCAGTGAAGGCGAGGTTTTTTGATGATATTGTTTCCAAGTCTTATTATTGGTGTAGGTATAAATGTAAAGCATCGTTTAGTATGAACGATTGGCTAAAAAACCCGCATCTTATTTCTTTGTAAGTTCTAGCTTCTTGCTAGTTAATTATCAAAATAAAATGACCGTTCAAAAAAAACAATTTAAACACTAGCCTTTTGTTGAAAATTAATCCATTGCAATAATTAAATTCAAAAACTAAGACTTCGATACAATCTTGAATTAGTCATTTTATTCACACCGTAAATTAGTGTTACATCATTAAAGCTAATCCGAAAAGGGAGGTGATTTGTACACCATTTTTTTTCTCCATCCACCACTAAATTAAGCATAGCAGTGTTGTACTGTGTGCATCACTGGTGTAATTTAGTGGTGGATGGCAAAAAGAATTGGTGTACAAATCATCTCCCATCCGAAAATTATTCCGTAGCATAGCGATCGAGGAACGTTGTTTTTGCATTAACTCAATCATTCACTTTTTCTAGTTGATCTTTCAAAAGTATTAATTCTTTCAAATCTTTATCGATGTCATCGTACAAAAAAAGGGCAAATGATTAAAAAAAGAATCAAATTTGCCATCATTTCTTCTTGTGGGTAGCGAACAAAATTTTTTGCTTTTTTGGATATTTTTCTTTCAAATTCAACCTCTTTAGGGTATTTTGCAAAAATTTTGGACATTTTTGCCCCTCTTTGCTAATAGAATTTTTTTTCCCCGAAGGGCAAAAACATCACATAATACCCTAAAGAGGATAAACTTGAAAGAAAAATATCCATAAAAGCAAAAAAATTTGTTCGCTACCCACAAGAGGAAATGGTGGCAAGTATAATATTTTTTTAAATAATTTGCCCTACAAAAAACTTATAAACTCATAGCCGCACTTTTCTTTTTGGTAAAAGGTTTTGTAGAAAAACTAAATTGAA